>MU789213.1:11952-25181 GCA_026770625.1 Nicotiana glauca
ATAATTGAATCAAATAGTGATGAATAATTTAAGGACTCAATTAAAAATATATTATTTTTAACATAAAATAGATTATTACACTTAACAAAAAAAACTACCAATCAAACTAGAATGTAAAGGTATAGAACTGTACTAAAAGTGCAAACGATTAACATTTACTTTAAAAATTTTGAAACTTTGTATAAAAGTATACACATATATATGTGTAATTCTAAATTTAAAGTAGCTATTCCTATATTCGGTTTGGTTCGGTTTTTTTTTATTAAAACCAAAACCAAATCAAATTTGATATGTTTTTAAATTTCAAAACCAAAATCAAACCAAACCAAAAAGTATCGATTTTTTTTGGTCGGTTTGGTTTGGTTTTCGGTTTGGTTCGGTTTTTTGGATTTTTATGAACACACCTAGTTCTTGGTCGTAGGGGTCGACCTCCTCTTCTTTGGCGATGGCTCTTGGCCGTAAGGTCGACCTCCTATTTTTTGGCGACGGCCCTTGGTCGTAAGGGTCAATGTCGAACGCTTCGTTTTGGCGAAATCTCTTGGCCTGAAAAGGGTGTTATTTCGACTTATCAAAATATTAACCGTCGTCGTTCGGTCGATGTCAAACTCTTCTTTTTGGCGAAGGCCCTTGGCCTTAAGGGTGTTATTTCGACTTATCGAAATGATAACTCGTCGTCGTTCGGTCGATGTCGAACTCTTCTTTTTGGCGAAGGCCCTTAGCCTTAAAGGGTGTTATTTTAACTTATCGAAATGTTAACATGTCGTCGTTCGGTCGACGTCGAACTCTTCGTTTTGGCGAAGGCCTTTGGCCTTAAAAGGTGTTATTTCGACTTGTCAAAATGTTAACCCGTCGTTGTTCGGTCTATGTCAAACCCTTCTTTTTGGCGAAGGCCCTTGGCCTTAAAGGGTGTTATTTTGACTTATCGAAATATTAACCTGTCGTCGTTTAGTCGATGTCGAAATCTTCTTTTTTGGCAAAGGCCCTTGGCCGTAAGGTCGACCTCCTCTTTTTTGGCGACGGACCTTGGCCGTAAGGTTCGACCTCTTCTTTCTTGGCGATGGCCCTTGGCTGTAGGGGGTTACCTGGGCGAGTCCCAATTTGCTTAATTTTATTTGCATTGGAGAATATGATGCGTTTCCCGGGGAAGTCCCAGTTTATTTAATTTTGTTTACGCTGGGGAATATGATGTATTTTTTGGAGGAGTCCGAGTTTGTTTAATTTTTTTTTGTATTTAAGAATATGATGCATTTCCTGTTCATGTATCTGGGAGAATGCTCCTACTTCTATTCCATTTAGAAAAATAGTTAGTTAAACCAAATGAAATCGTTCGTCACCTCAATTTGATCGGTCGGCGAGTGGAGAGGAGTTGCCACGTTCACTCCTGTGGTTATGCTTTTAGTGACCGCTACCAGTTTGGCAAGGCCGTCTGCTTCAATATCCTGTGCTCGAGAGATTTGATCGAGCTGGCATTTGCCGAGCTCAGGTAACGGCTTGCGAATCTCTGCGTGGTATTCTTGCAATATTTATTTCTTGATTTGGAAAGTCTTTGTGACTTGATTGACGATGAACACTCCGAAATATATCCATGTTTGATTTTTTCAAAGTTATAGAGTGGCTGCAGAACCAAACGCAACACAATCCTATGAGAAAGCCGCCAATCTTGGTGCCTTTTTAATAAACTTTTACCTTATATAAAAAAAGAAGAAGTTAACTTGGTAGATATAAATGAATACTAGATGTAAGCTTTCTCGCTCGCTAGTTAGGTGAGCAAATAAGTAGTGGAGGCATCTGCATAGGTAGGATAAGCCGTAACTGATTAACGTGTTACTGTTTGGTTGGTTGGTTTCGTATGCATCTCTAAATGGGCCATAAGAGAATTTGATATATCAGCAGTCTATGTAAAACTCATTTGTTTACTATTTATATACTTGGTGAACTCAAGGTCAAATACAATGGCCCTTTAAACTGGGCGCGGGGTGTCAGTCAGACACCTTAGCTTTGTAGAGGTAGATAGTGTTGGTATTACTGTGTTAAAAATCAGAAAATAAGAGAAATAAACAAACATTAGTTAAATAAACAAAACGTGAAATAATAATTCCGAGCCCACAAGTTGTTTGTGTGTCCTTAAGGAATTTAATCCCCTCACTGTTGCCCAAGGTTTTGGATTAATTNTATTATCTTTTGATTTTACATAATCAATTGTGATAATTCTACTAGAAAGTAGTTGTCTAACGGTTCTATGTTTGCGTCTTATATGACGAGACTTTCTATTATACATAACGCTCCCAGCCCTTCCTTTGTCGCTTGACTATCACAATCTATACATATAGGTGCCAAAAGTTAGGGAAAAAATAGAATATCTTTCAAGAAATTNTAGAATTTTAGCGAACTCAACAGACGGAGCAAATCACACTTGACACTTATGTTTATTTGAAAAAATGCAACAATATAGAAAAGAGGGGAGAAATTTTCAGATTTTTTCATATGTTAAAAATGAGGAAAACCTCTAAATTTATAGACAAAGGAAGGGTGAGATGGGAAGGTGCAATCCAAAAGGTGCCTCTTCCATTTTTCATTCACACCCTTTAAAAAACAAAACGCAACAATCCCCCACATGAATGGGGAATGGGCATATGTGAAAAAATATGCATGAAAATAAAGTGTGATTCGCAAGTAAAGATTAATCGCATCTGGATAAGTAGGTTTCCCTTTGAACTTTCTCTAATGAACTTATGTCGGATATACTGGGTCAATCGGTAGAATTGATATCTTTGAACCGTCGAGCTTTGGTGTATACCTAGACAACCATAAGTCACACAATCAACCCTTAACCGTCTTTGATTCTCATTGTTGTGTTCGTTTCAGCCATGAACACCACTTGGTTCATAAGTGCGTAGAGAACTGGCCTTACAGAATTCTCCTTGAAGCGGCTTACACTTCACACTTACATAGGTGATTCCTAAATGCGTTATCACGTAGATACACTATTTGATATACTCTGTATCAAACTTATAAACCATTAAAAATGTCTTAACATTTTATCCTTGTTACTGAACATTGTCTTCATCACGAGAATGGACTAAAATATTATATTTGACAATGTTGAACCGGTCATGCATAACTTTGTTTGCGCTCCTTGAACCTAGATCTCAGACCTCCAAAAATCTAGGTAGAGTTACCGCCATGATGACTTGTCCTCGGCCACAGTCCCATTCCCTTAGATGATTTCTCAACTCCCTCTCTAGTTAGGCCTTTTGTAAGCGGATCCGCCATATTATCTTTTGATTTTACATAATCAATTGTGATAATTCTACTAGAAAGTAGTTGTCTAACGGTTCTATGTTTGCGTCTTATATGACGAGACTTTCTATTATACATAACGCTCCCAGCCCTTCCTTTGTCGCTTGACTATCACAATCTATACATATAGGTGCCAAAAGTTAGGGAAAAAATAGAATATCTTTCAAGAAATTCCAAATCCATTCAGCTTCTTCACCGCCCTTGTCTAAGGCTATAAACTCAACCTCCACTATAGAGCGATCAATGCATATTTGTTTGGATGATTTTCAATACATCGCTCATCCACCGACTGTTTAAAATCAGTTGAACCTGTGATCTAATTTTTATCACTATACCCCTTTATTATCGTGGGATACTTATTGTAGTGCAAAATATAATTTGGAGTATGCTTCAATAACTTCAAAACTCGTTTTATTGTCATGAACATTTAATGCAAACTTCCTCATGTTGTAGACTAGTACGTATCGACTTTCAATTGCATATCATATTATTCACTACATTTAATGTAGTAATTGTATAATATAATAACAGCTGGAATGATTGGCATCAGTTGTGACCACAACCTTTTAATATATAACACATTTATCAATCACTCCGTCATTTCCAAGCATTTGTATGTTATTTATTCATACGCCTATATGATATACAAATTATAGCACCTCCATTCATGAACCAATTCCAACTTGCAATGATTTTGGTCATGTTCATCGGTTGGTTCACCTTATTATAGACCAACGTATTCATACATTCGTTCATGAACGATCATGTCCATACTAAAACGTATAGACGTATTATTCTATGAAAAGTCGCAACCTTCAAAGTGATATCATTTCATAAAAGAACTAAACAATATAAATTTTCATTAAAGAAAATGACCTTTCGAGAAAGGCATGTGACCAACTTTCGAATTATTAGTTTCATCAACTAGTCTTCATTAAGACTAAACAACTGATGAATTTACCAACTACTATATCAATGGGGTTCAAAAATTGTATCATTTAGACATTACGTCTAACATTGACTTTTGTCATGCATAAGCTAAAAGCCCCCACATTTTAAATATTTCATCAACATATCATCTACATATAATCAAATAATGACTATATGACTTGAAATATTCTCAATGTAAACACATTTGTTTACACTCATTAATTTTTGAAACTATTTGACAATATTATTTGGTCAAATCTCGCATGTTATTGTTTGGGTGCTTGTCTTAGTCTGTAAAGTGACTTAACAAGTCGACACACCTTCTTTTCTTTTTCAGGAATCACAAACCTTTCAGGTTGTTCCATTTATATTTCTTCATCCAAATATCCATTTAAGAAGGTTATCTTTACGCCCATCTAATGGATTTCAAGGCCATACACGACGGCTAATGCTATTACCATCCGAATAGATGTAATTCTCGTTACCAGTAAGCATGTGTCAAAGTAATCAAGAGCTTCTCATTGTCTTAATCCTTAATCAATCTAGCCTTATATTTGTCAATAATACTATCAACTTTTATTTTCCTTTTGAGAATCCACTTAGAATCCAAAGGTTTATTTCCTGCAGGAAGATCAACTATTTTCCCAAGTATGATTACTTAATATGGATTCTATCTTACTATTGACAGCTTCTTTCCGAGGAAAACATAACTTCNACCTCCACTATAGAGCGATCAATGCATATTTGTTTGGATGATTTTCAATACATCGCTCATCCACCGACTGTTTAAAATCAGTTGAACCTGTGATCTAATTTTTATCACTATACCCCTTTATTATCGTGGGATACTTATTGTAGTGCAAAATATAATTTGGAGTATGCTTCAATAACTTCAAAACTCGTTTTATTGTCATGAACATTTAATGCAAACTTCCTCATGTTGTAGACTAGTACGTATCGACTTTCAATTGCATATCATATTATTCACTACATTTAATGTAGTAATTGTATAATATAATAACAGCTGGAATGATTGGCATCAGTTGTGACCACAACCTTTTAATATATAACACATTTATCAATCACTCCGTCATTNCGAAAATATGATCCAATGGAAGCAGTTGTCATTTGACATCTTAGATTCACCTCATTAGGTGTACTTTCCTTTGCTTCTTCCCGAGATCGCTTAGATATTTCACTAGATGACTCATATTCCTTTTTATACGAATAAATATTCTCTAAGAATTTAGCATTATCTGATTCGATTACCATATAATATGAATGTCGGGATTTTCTGATTTATGAAGTAGAAAATGATATGCCTTACTATTTGTTGCATATTTTATGAAAACGGAATCAACAATTTCCGATCCATTTTTTTTATTTATCCTTTTTGGGTTTAAGAACTTTCACTTTACCCAAATAACCCCCACACTTGAAAATATTTCAAGTTGGATTTTCTTTCTTTCATTCATTTTTCATATGAATGGATTCTATTTTGCTATGGGGAACTCAATTGAGTATTCAGTTAGTTGTAAGAATCAGAACTTACAACAAGGTATTTTATCATCTCCTTTAACGTTCTACTCATTCTTTTCGCAATTCCATTAGATTGCGCTAAGTAAGGGGCAATCGTTTGATAAATAATACCATATTCCAAACATATTTCTTGAAAAGAAGATTCACATTCACCACCCCTATTACGTTGTAGAGCCAACCACAATTGTTGTTTGTGTCATGACAAAGTCAGAATTTATAAATGGTGAAGTTTTTAATCTTTAAACCAATCTCACACATTCAGAATTATAAACGGTGAAGTTTTTAATCTTCAAACCGAGTAACATCTGATACAACTAGATTTAATAAATGGTGAAGTTTTTAATCTTCAAACTGAATAATATGTGACACAATCAAATTTAATAAATGGTGAAGTTTTTAATTTTCAAACCGAATAAAAAATTGGAGTAGAAAATCACCAAGATTTTAATCTCCAAAACGAGTATAAAGTCACTTAGACTTTAATTTCCGACAAATGAGTAAAAAGTCAAGAAGACTTTAATCTCAACGAACGAATACAAAATCACGCAGATTTTGATCTCGAAGTAGGAGTAGAAAATTACGAAGATTTTATTCTCCATAACGGATGTAGAAAATCACGAGAATTTTAATTCCCTTTCCTAAAGGTTTTTCCAACTAAACCATTATAACACTTTAAACAGTTTGATCTCTTTTTTTTAATCATACACATATATGTTCATCTTTACATATATTATATTTATGATCTCAAGAATACTTTCAAGTATCAATGTAAGTCTGACTCACATCTTACAAACCTTGAAAATAACCATCCACTTATATTTACGCATGTTATCAAGTTCTATATCAACTACTCATAGTTTTTCATATAGTCAAAAGAATAATAAATTACCGTAAATACATGATATTCCTATTCATGCATATATTCTAAATATATAATATGAGATCATCACATAATAAATATCAACCTCGATATTTATAGAAGCAAAATATCTTAAATCACTAAGGGTAGAAAGTTAAAAATAAATAGAGTAAAGAAAGTAGAACCTGATATATTATCAGTTTCTTCTTAAATCGTTGCCTTCACTATTTTCCTTTACAGTGATTAAACAATAAAATTTCCGGCCATTACTTGTCACAAATAATTCACGTCATTGTTTGTATTATTTGGATGGAAACAAATCCACTGGACTTTATGAGTTTTATTTTGAATCATCACTTTGATCACCACTAGTTGTGGGTTCTTATAGTTAATCTCAAAAACACACAAATGAGTCATCTACTCACTTGTACTTGTACACAAGACAAGTGGCCATGTTTCATCCAAAGAAATGGTATAACTCATAAGAGCACCAAAGACACAGGGTTTTGTAACAGCTTTAGTTTCTTCTAAGCAACGACTGCCTCACTTTCAGTATGTTTTGCATTTTATAATTAGCCAACCATATGTGCTTCTGTAATTTCTTATTTCTTGTTCAAGTCAAGTGACAACTACATCTTTGACCCTCAGAGACGCACACTTGATTTGTGAATCACCGACGTGAACTTCCCTTGTCTCAATAGAAAGGCGTTTGATATTGCCTTTCCTCCAACAACTCGCATCGAGTACATCTCTGAAAATTATCGCAGGCTAATTGAATAGACGCCATTTTTGCAACGATAAACATAGAAAATAAATATTAAATTTCCTTAAGATTGTTGGTATTACTGTGTTAAAAATCAGAAAATAAGAGAAGTAAACAAACGTTAGTTCAATAAACAAAACGCGAAATAATAATTCCGAGCCCACAAGTTGCTTGTGTATCCTTAAGGAATTTAATCCCCTCGCTGTTGCCCCAAGGTTTTGGATTAATTCTTCCCAGGATAGAACGGAATAACTATTCTGCAACACTGGCAATCGAAACTACAGAATTTCAGCGAACTCAACAGACGGAGCAAATCACACTTGACACTTATGTTTATTTGAAAATAATATAACAATATAGAAAAGAGGGTAGAAATTTTCAGATTTTTTCATATCTTAAAAATGAGGCAAGCCTCTAAATTTATAGACAAAGAAAGGGTGAGATGGAGAGGTGCAATCCAAAAGGTGCCTCTTCCATTTCTCATTCACATCCTTTAAAGAAAAAACGCAACAGATAGGACATCAACTAAGATTTTTATTATTTAAGAGAAATCAAATCAAATAAACAAAAAGATTCTTGCTTTATCTTGTTTATAGAGAATAATATCTAATAATATAGTACTATTATATTTGGAAAAATGGTTGGTTATAAGAAGTCGTGCTAGTGTTAGAATACTTTAGTAGGAGTACTTCTCCTTTCCCTCCGTTTATAATAACAAGCATGGATTAAAGGGAGGAGAATTAAAAAATATGAATGATTAGGTTGAAGATATCACTCATCTGGATTGAATATATTATCCATATATGTTTTAAAGATCTAGAGAAAATTAGAATTTTAACTAGAAAATTCTCACAGACGGCGCAAAATTAGTTGTCTCAAAGGTATAAGAATCGATTTGGACAAATTAATCAATGATGAAAGGGTAAATCTTAGTTAAGGATAATTAACTCTAGATCCGAGATAAATAATATGAATTAAAAAACATAGCCGAATATAATATTGACGGCGATTATGACCAGATTTTATAGCATAAAGAAAGATGCATTAAGTAATAAAAATATGAATAAAGGAAAAGATTCACCCGATCTTCAGTGAGACGGATCTTCTTTCATTTAATAAAGATGAATGATAGACAAATACAAGAACCTTATGATCCTTTTTGGATCTAATGAAGGTATGAGATCACAGATCCTCTCATTTCTTTGGAGAGGTATGTTTACATATTTTCTAGAAAGAGGGAGAGGGAGAGAGACCCCTGAATGGGAAGTCCTCCCCTCCTATTTATAAAGGGGTATCCATAGAAAATCATAACAAAAGGTACAATTGAGAGGATATTTCTTTTGAGTATTCTAAAACAAACTAGCTGTTTTATGACTGTCCGATCTCAATCTGTCTGACTCCGATCTTATGTTTTCGCGTGCCGAATTTATCTGATCTAATTTTGACCCATACAAGTGTGTATATATATTAGATTAGAAAGAAGGAAAATAAAAAGGATCCATTCGGCCAAAAGGACTAATAAATTCAAACTTTCAAAGTAGCAGCGTGTAGCGCAGCATGAATAAATAATGTACTTAATTTTTCTTTTTAAAAGGCAGCAGCATGGAGCGCAGCGGTAACTAATCATAACTCCGTTAGGCGTCAACAGTGTGTGTGTGTGTGTGAGAGAGAGAGAGAGCAACCGCCCCATTCCCTCATTCTTTCGCTTCAAGTCTTCACTACGAGTGTTTCAGATCACCTACTTTCTATCTCTCTATATAAGTATATAATCAACTCCGTCTCTCGCAATTGCCTTTCACCAGAAGAAGAGGAGCAGTTCCTGATATTGAATTTCTGTAAGTAATCATTGCATTTCATTTCATTTAATTAGTCGTTTTTCGTTGTTGATTTGTCCTTTCAATTACTTGATAGCTTTTGTTAATTTTTTTTTTTTTTTTGATTTGAATTGGACTTTTAGTTGACGATTTTCTACGATTGTTTTTTCTCTGATTCCAAGCTTACAATGAACTTCTACCACAGCGCATCCTCAATTTGAAATCAGTTGATGCACAGTCATATACATATGCGTGCGCGCGTGAGTGAGGGAGAGAGAGATCCGCCTTAGTTTGCTCCTACACCTGCTAACATTCCACGGCCTGCTGTCACCAAACGGAAGCAAATTATATAATTTCTTTTTGTTGATTGTTTCTCTCTAAGTAAGCACTGGCTTAGGTGTTCCTTGTTATTATGCTTTTATTATAAAAAAAAATCATTTTGTTGATTCCTTGTTTGATTGCTTGATTACTTGTCATTGGAGTATTTGCATATGATACTGGATATTTATATTTTGCGTACATATTACCCTTCCCAGATCCCACTTGTGGGATTATACTGTGTCGTTGTTGTTGTTGTTGTTGTACTGGATATTTACATTTTGCACTACCGCAATTCATTTTGTTCAAAAATTTCCTGCTGTTTTCTAGCTTAAAGCCTTAAAATACATATGTGATGATAAGCCCGCAGTGAGATTAGTTTTATGTAGAAATTTATTTTGCACTCAGATAAGCCGGCAGTGAGATTAGTTGATTCTGCTCGGTTAAGTTGAATTTATGTACTATAAGAGGTAAATACATGATTTGAAATTTATGGGTTCCTAAAGTGACCTCAAATCTTCAACTTTAATACTATAAAATAATAATTGGTTTCTCTGTCAATTATTTATAGATATTTAATGGATCTCTTAATACATATATAGGGCTTGGAAAAAAGCTACTGGATTCACGTGAACCCATGTTGTCGATCCACCTCTGACTATAAGTACCTGTTTATGTTTTCCATAGGCCATCCCTCCTCGTCCCTTCTTTCTCATTTTTGTTCTATGTTGTTTCTGTTTTGCTTTATTTAGTAGTTTATGGTTTTTCCTGGGTTAAATCCTGTTTATTGTGTTACTATGATTGCAGGTGAAGAACAATGACAAACACACAACTAATGGAGATTCAACCTCATGAGCTCAAGTTCACATGTAAGTACTTGAAACTTTGCAGTTGCTTCCTCACAAAATTGACATGGAATGAAAAATAGAATGGAAATATGGGATGCAATTGACATTTTCTAGCAAGTACTCTCGATGCCCTTCAATTGCATTGAGTACTAAAATTTTTGAGCTGAATATATGAAAGCATCACCATCTGCTAAACCCAAGAATACTTGCTATTTAATGAAATCACTGTACAGAGTTGGCTCTGTCTTGTACTATTCTGAGTGGTAGTGACTGCTTTTCGACTGCACTAAAGCTGAGGAAGCCTGTTTTGGTTGCATATTCTTCTTGAATTAATAGATGTGTGTCGCTTGTAATGATATTCAGAAGTACTGAGAAGGAAAAAATTTATTTAAGAGGTTATTTAATTTTTTTAATGCCCTACTTGGTTTGAAAGATAAAAAAGGTAACTTCTGGGTGGTAACTATCATTTATCACTATTTGACATTTAGCCTAATAAGAAATGTTCTTATAACACCTTCATGGTTCAGGAGAAAGACAGTTCAATAAAGAGTTAACCTTTTGAGACTGGCAAATTGGGATACATCAAAGATGTTTGCTTATTCTTGTGTTAGGCTTTAGAGGCACCTACTATATCATTTTGTGCTTCTTTTGGATTTAAGGATGCACTTCTAACTCTTATCTTTGCTTTTAGTTGAGGTGAAGAAACAAAGTTCATGTGCAGTTCACCTATCTAATATCACAGACCAATATGTAGCTTTCAAGGTATGGTAATTTTGTCGAAAAGGCAGTCATATAAACTCTTAAGAAAGTAAGATACATGCACAGCTGCCCCTTGTTGAAATTGAGCGGAAGGCCATCCAACGCTGTACTTTTTGTTTTACAGGTGAAGACCACTTCACCTAAGAAATACTGTGTCCGGCCAAATATAGGTGTTATCAAACCAAAAACGACATATGACTTCACAGGTATATATAATTTCTCTTTCTGGTTCTTATTCATTGACAGCCATAAAGCCAATTATCCTTGCATTGCTAAGCATGCTTCTTCAAGTGAGTAGTCTTCAACGAGTTGGGGAGCAAAGACATTACAGCAAAGTAGATGTAGCTTCTGTTAGTGCTCCTGCTTACTGAATCTTTTTAGTAATCTAAACGTCAATGTGTGGAGATCAGCAACACATGAAAGGAGGTTTCATTCAACTAATTTTCTCCTTTCAATGCTCATGCTTGATATTTGCAGTTTGAGGTCTGGTAATTTGACCTATCAAGATGACTTTACAAGATATTGTCAAGTCAGATTTGAGCCTGAATAGTAGTTATCTCATTATTGAGCTTGAATTCAAATACTCTATAGCAAAATTAGTTCAACCAAGAAAAGATGTGTCGAACATTGTCTCTATGCTCGTTGATTAAGACCCCGGTCAAAAGAACATTCTTCAGTTTCTAATCCTGACGTTATCTTGAGATGCAGTTACAATGCAAGCTCAGAGGACCGCGTCATCTGATATGCAATGCAAGGATAAATTTTTGATTCAGGGCACAGTTGTCCCTTTTGGAACTAGTGAAGAGGAAATTACACCCAGCATGGTAAAAGTCACAACGCCTCATCTGAATCAATGATTTTATAGTTTCTCATTTTCGTTTTGTTCTTTTGCTAGTTCAACAAAGATAGTAGAAAATATATTGAAGAGTGCAAATTAAGGGTTGTTCTGGTTAGCCCACCCAACTCTCCAGTTCTGCAGCCCGCTAATGGAATTTCCAAGCAAGATGCACCTATTGAGACTTCAATGCAACAGGAAAAATTTCCAAGTGGTGTTGAAAATCTTCCTCCAGCTCAAACTGTAAGTTGCATTATCATCACTTTTTATTCCTGTGTGTGAGTGCCTTCCAGGAATTCAGCATTTAATTATCTGATAAAAACCATAGAGAATGTCAACTAATGAATTACTGGTTTGTAATGCCCTGCATATTTCCGTTACTTTTGGCCAGCTAATAAACTTTGGTGACATTAATTTTTGGTGTGGTTGGTCATTGGTCATTGGCATCATCAAGAGAAAAAACATATTATCATGAGATATTTCCTTTTCTGGAACTGTGTTAATGCAGTAGTAAAAGTTTTCTTCCCAAGTGAAGGTGGGTAAGAACAACAAGGATATTAAATTTGAGGAAGAAATAGAGGTTGTGGACTTAGGTTTGAACTTTGCAAAAAATACGGAGTCCAATTCTGATGATGCTGTTGAAACAACAATATGTCAAGTATGTGTAAAAGACGTTTGTATAATGACAACTTTTTGAACTATGGCGATTTATTAGAGACAATTGCTTCTCAATGCAGGTGGTTGAGAATAGCAAAGGTGCAGATTTTGTTGCAGAAGAAGAGGAGCCAAAACTGGCAAAGACGGTTGACTACATCAAGTTGAATTCTCCTAAGAATAGGGAGTCCAATACCAATGAGGTCGTCAAATCAAGACATCTGAACATGGAGACAACAAAATTGTCACTATCCAAAGATGTTGAGGAGCTAAAGTCTGTGGAAGATGTCGAGTTGAATTCTCCTAAGAATAGGGAGTCCAATACCGATGAGGTTGTCAAATCAAGACATCTGATCATGGAGACAACAACAAAATTGTCACTATCCAAAGATGTTGAAGAGCTAAAGTCTAAGATAAATTCACTGGAATCTCATCTAATTGAGGTTAGCCGCCTTGTACTAGAATCTGGTACTCTACTACTCGAGCATTTGGTTATGCACTAACACCACATCCTTCAATATCTATTGGACTGGTATTGACTTATTAGTAAGCAACTGTTGAAGTAGCCTGCAGAATCCTCCCCCCCCACCCCCCCACCCCCCAAAAAAAA
>MU789213.1:26061-37064 GCA_026770625.1 Nicotiana glauca
AAAAAAAAAAAAAAATTGGTGCTGAATAACAATGATACTCTAGCAATCTTGTGGCCTAGCATTTCTTTATGAAACAAGGAGTTGGAAGTTGATGAAAATTTCCTTACAGGCTGAACACATAATTGCGAAGTTTAAAGAAGAGAAGCGAAGTACTATCAAAGACATGGAAATTCTGAAACAAGAATTGGTTAGTGACTATCTCTCTACGCCGTCTCTCTTGCTTTGTACTCTTCGTGGTTTATCTTGTGCTTTTCTCTAACAAATTGTTTTGCGATTATCCTAATATCTCTTTAAGGTAAGCAAGATAATGAGCCTTCTTTCAGGTTGAACAATTAATAATTTCTATCGCTTTGATTTATTTTTTTTCAGTTAAAAAGGGTGTTACCAGATTAATGAGGAGTTCATGTTGTTGATTTTCTTACTGCTAACCGACAGGAATTGGAGACTGCAGAACTTTTTCACCTCCTAAAACTAAATTGTTTAATAATCAAGTTAAACGAGTAATAATTCCTATCGGTTTGATTTCTTTATAGTTAAAAGGATGTTACCAGGTTAATGAGGAGTTCGTTGTTGTTGATTTTCTTACTTCTAACTGACAACAACTGCAGAACTTTTTCACCTCCTAAACTCAATATTTAAATAATCAAGTTGAACGGGTAATAATTCCTATTGGTTTGATTTCTTTACAGTTAAAAGGGTGTTACCAGGTTAATGAGGAGTTTGTTGGTGTTAATTTTCTTACTGCTAACTGACCATTTTTGGGAACTACAGAACTTTTTCACCTCCTAAACTCAATTATTAATAATCAAGAATGTGTTGAGTGCTAAGTTTAATCAAGGCCATTTACGTGGATAAAGAAGTTTGATGAAGCAGTTTAACAAAGAAATGAATGGCCCTACCGGAGTTTCTTTAGAATCTAAAGCGATGTCAATCTTATGCTTCAGGCAGAAGTGCAACTTCTCTTGAAGAGTTTTAGATCCATTTTATGCTATTTAAGGGTATGTTGACTTTGTTCTTTAGAAAATCGAAAGTATGCTCCTTTCTATTACAATGGATTAGAGTCCTACTAGAGTTTGTTGTCTCTCGAATCTCGAGAAATTCAGCAATTATCCATTTCAAGCCTAATCAGAGAAGAATTTCGCCTTAAGTTCTACATTTTATGCCTTGCTTTCTGAATTGAGGGGTAATTTATGTCCTCAGAAAGAACAAAATTTTGCAATTGTTCACAATGAAGAACTTCCTAGAGACAATTGATTTTGTAGACCTTAAATCAGTTCCTCCTAATGAAACGATAAAACTTGTTGGCTATTCTGCTACCATGCAACTAGATGCTGCATATGTCTAGGATAATCACTTTATCAGTTATTAACAATGATGATTGGAACGATTTTGAGAAATATTACATGTAGCTAAAGTGATTTCATAACAGGTTGAAATCCCATTGAAATAATCAGACTTTTTCTGTGCTGTTTCTTTATTATGAAGCGAAATAGTTTCACCTAATTCTTCTGCATACAAAAGTGGAATCAGATTGACCTCAAGGCTGTGTCTAACCTCTAAAATTTGAATCTGTCATTTCTTACAGGCATTACTAAGGACGAAGAGTGTTGGAAGGAGAACTCAAGTCGGTTTTCCCCCGTTATTCCTTTGCATGGTTGCATTGATTTGTCTCACCATTGGGTATCTTCTACGTGCTTAACAAGGATTTTGTCTGGCTTAGCATATTGTAACTGTTTAGGAACTTACAGTATCTTCAGCATATTAACATTGCCTTTTCTTTTAGCTGTCAACCTAACGAGCTTGTGAAAATGGTGGATGTATGTAGATGGAATTCATAATGAAAAAGAATATTTCAATAAAGAGTTACTAATAGTTATGTACCCTGGAAGCACCTTTGCTGGAGCTGTCGAAATTGTCAATTTTGTTGGTCTCTAATATTTCCTGCTCATTTCTTAACTTCGTATATTTTCATCCCATTAATAACTAGAAATAGCTTGCCATGCCCAAAAATGTACGTATTTCTTTTTGTTTTCCACATAGTTAATACACATGGTGTAGGAAAAATTAAACTGGCAACAATGACTGAAACTATGTGAATTTGAACTTTTGATGTGTGATCGAGTTGTGTCCTTCGGCCACTGAACAATTTCCTTGAGGATTTATTTGAACTTTTGATGTGTGATTCGAGTTGTGGCCTTTGGCCACTGAACAATCTCCTTGAGGATTTTCCTTTTTATACCCCGGTAGGCCCGTCATCGATAAAATGGCAGTAGCTTATGAGAAATAAATGATGTTGAACTGAGCACTAATTCAAAATCGTTAAGATCTGTACAGAGGAATTCTCACACACATTAAGTCCTATTTCAGCTCTCACGGTTACTCTTTCCTCTGTCCTTCTCTGATCTTTTAACATAGTAGATTTTTAAAATAAAAAAAAAATAACGAGAAAATTCATGTAAGTTGGTGGCCGAACATAGCATGTTAAAAGAGCCTAAGTTAGCAGACCCATCGATATGCAGTTTGCTGATTGTATTATAGAGATAATATAAATAAATGTTCACTAGCCTTCGAAGTCATTGTTGATTATTAAGCCATTGCAAGCCATCACTTCCATACCACCAAAAGTTGTGGTGGAGTAGTAAGTGCTCTTCCAGCTGTGACGATGTTTACAACCAACATTGGATTTCTTGCTACGAATCCAAATTTATAGAAAAGTGGGTGCCGAACACCGATGAGAAAGCCAAAAAAGAAAGATCACTTCCATAATATATACTAAAAGTATGCTTGATCATCGTTTTGAGCCTTGGGTATGGAATCGTCTTTGACAACGTGTTTACCCCAAAGTGAGGCTTCTCTTCGCGAATTCAGATTAATCACAAAGTAGGTATTAAACACCTAACGGGAAACCAAAAAAATCACTTCCTTAAAATACACTAAAATTTCAAGGGTTGTGCTAGAAGGAGATGTGGCACTTTCGAAAGGGGAAATTAGACTAGGTTGTCACTGTTCTAGAATAGGAAGCGTAAGTGGCACGTTGAACCATGTATGTCAACGGTGAAAGATAGCCTTAAAGTGAGGGCCTCAAAGATAGTATTTCTCAACTGTCGATGACGTGACAATCATGTCCGCTTGACAAAGCCTTTTTCATTCCTAATTAAAGGAATTTTTCATACCTAATAAACAAATAAGGATTTCTGGTGACACGAAAGTTGTGCTCGACGCTCTTTTTCCTATTCCACTGAGCTAAGTGGTGTTTCCCTTTGTTGCTGGATGACTACTATGGAAAAAAATGATGATTACTCCTAGTCTCTTATCAATCCGTGCTGATGCTAGAAGAGGTATTCTCGACGCCCATTCGAAAGAGACGAGGAAGACTAACCGCCATCCTATGCGAACCTACCAAGGATTCCTCCATTCCCATGGCTCGAAACTGAAACCTCTGGTAAATGTGGAGCAGTCTCATCCACTGCACCACATCCATTGGTGGTTTCCATCTTTAGTTGTCTTCAACTTGTGACTAAAAACAACAAGGTATAACCTAAATAAAACTTACCCACATGTCACATCCGATCTGTATATCAAACCAATGAATGCAAGACATGTATATACATACTATGATATGTATTATAACCCCCAATAGCAAACAAGAAAAATTAGGATTACCAAAAGGAATTTTGTTCTTCATCTGTCATGTCACTCTTTGGATTCTGCATTTATTCTTATCATGTTCTTTGTGATGACCCGAAACCTCGAAATTTGAATTTTGAGGAGAAAATGATAATTCGACTGAACCCGTAGGTTTGCGCTGTCATTTATAACTACAGATAACAATCGTGATAGTCACCAGTCTGGTCCCTTACCTCAAAAGTAGCTTGATGCCGAACCACTCCCAAGGCGAATAATGTCGTAGGGGCTGACCCGACACCAACCGTCCGAGACTCTTCTCTGTTTACTGCTACCAATCATAAATAATTTATATAGCAAGGACAAGGACTAAACAAGCTAAAGAAGAGAAAATCTTGAACAGCGTTAGCGCTTTACTAATAACATACATAGTGCTGACTTCTTGACCTATCATAAAAACATGAACTATTGCAAGCATGTACAAACTTCGGAATTTCATCTAATGACGCCTCAATGTCTTTTCCAAATTGCAAGTACTTCTTGCAAACGTGATCGTTTTTAGTCATTGAAAATGCTATGATGATCCTAGTCAGAATCACTTGGCCCAACCACATTGCGAGTATTTCTTCTTCCGAAAATGCTTGTGTACTTAGGTGCTAAAGTGGTATGAGGAAACGATAGATCTCACGCACGGAACTGAGAACTTTTAAATTGAGTTAGAAAGATATTTTTAAACAGTATTGCACTGACGAAGCTCAACAGGAATTTGGTATCAGTCTCTTCTCCACAATGGGAACGTTACAACCATGTGAAATCTACATATAAAAAAACAAATCTTTAACCTGTAGGAAATTTTACAAGATAATTAAGCTAACTATGCCACAAAGCTTACAGAGTATACACCTACTTGGTGTTCTGATAAATTATCAAAAAAGAAAAAATTTTAAGGGAGAAAACCTCTAGGAATTCCCCACAGAAATTGTCAGCAATCACCAAAAGCGAGAACTGAGCTGAAAACATGATCACCAAAATGAATATACTTATTTGCAACCTATAAACTAGACAACCCCTTTTTAACCACATGAAAACACTCAAAAGATATTGACATAAAACAAAACCTCAAACCCAAAAGCTGCCACCTTCCCTCTCCAAGTCCGAAACGTACAATCTGCATCTCCATCAGTGCGGTTAATGATCACTTGGTTCAGTCGGTGATCCTGGAACAAAAGGTACAAAACCTCGTCCACCGAAAACGGGACGCATGAATGCATTGTCAAATTTTCTCCAGTAACGATGCACAGTGTGAGATGGGGTTGATAGGAGCATCCGCAAACTGTTGGGACGGGGTATATGTTGGGCCAGATCAGCTTCTGAGTCTTGTGCACTCTCAAGAAGTGGCACAATGAAGGATTTTGGGGTTGTTGGTTCAGAAGAGATCATTCTGGTCAAGTGTTTTGGTGAGGGTAGCATAAATCTAATTAAAGGTTTTGTCATCAACCCAAACACCTGTAAAGGCCAAAAACAGTATGTTAAGAATCCTTCTAAATGTTTCGCTTTTCCTCGGTCCTTTTTTTTTTCCCGAAATATTTCTAGTTGAAAGAATGAGATCCTAGAGAAGTCATTACTTGTGTTGGGTGAATCATTTGAATCAGGGAAAGCAGTTATTCTCCACAAAATGTTTAACATCTGGTTAACTAAAACCATTTATGATATATAAATCACTCAATGCTGGCTACAGATTGCCACACAGGCTATGCTTCCAAGCCTATATCCTAGATGCATAACCCGTCAAACCCACGAATTATAGCAGGAAAACACGGGTTAGAAAGTATCAGAGACAAGGGCTAGAGAATGTTGCCACACTGTTTGGTTCAAATTTTTGTTTGAAAGCGTGTCATTGAAGTCCCAGAAAAAATTTGTGATGCTCAGTTTCTTATTGGGATCGTGAAGGCGCACATTTTGGTGTAATATTGCCACTCTGTTTGGTTCAAATTTTTGTTTGAAGCATGTCATTGAAGTCCCAGAAAACATTTGTGATGCTCAGCTTCTTATTGGGACCTTTTGGTGTATGTTTCACTACTTCATGCATGTCAAATGCATACAGAAAGTTAAGATATCTTACCCCTGTGCTGAAAAGGACAACAGTGATGGTACTCGTGATCATTATTGCATTACCACGTAACTGAGTATGACCTCCTCTGGTAAACTGCAAGCATAAATTAAGTAATCAGTCAGAAAATTGTCCTAATACTATATGTAACGTGAAAAGAGAACCACCAAATTTGATACCAGATGCTAGTATTCTACCTGATTATAAGCCAGAGCCACCGAAACAGCACCTCGCATAAGTCCGGCCCACCATATTACAATCTGCAAAATCAGCGAAGGGATAAAATGAGAGGCCATATTACTTGAGGGGCTTACCGTAATTATAAGTTATTAACACATACTTGCTTGTTAAAGCCAATCTTCTCCTCTGGAGACTTTTTGGTCAAGTTGGACAAAAATGACAAGGGGAAAACAAAAGCTGCCCTTCCAACCATAACAAGACCCAACAGTATTGAGCTAACCTGAACTGATATTCCAGGGCTGCAAATAAATTGAAAAACAAAAACAAAAACAACCATCAATCATGTTTAAAGCTTTTGCCACTTACATATAATCAATAGTATATGATGAACTTCAATGACATAGAAACTTCACCTGTCGCTTACAAATTTCCACTTCTCAATGTCCAAAGCATCCATACCAACATAAAGGAATATGAATATCTCAGCAATAAATGACAATGTAGCAAAAGCGTGCCTGGGAAACAGTTGAAAAGAATATGTTAGAATTCAACCATCTTATGCGAAAAGAGGAGCAATTGAATACACTCCAGCAATATGGTTCTAAAAGTTGTATGACATACTTGGTGGTCACTCTTGAGCTCTCAGTCACATTATGCCAGGTGTAGTGAGACATCACGATCCCACAGAAAAACACAGTGAGGATCGCACTTAAGTAGAATAACTGCAATCAACATAGCTTCAGACTTTCAGTATACTATATAACTATATCCAAAAATAAACATCTCCAAGAAAGGAAGTGATTCGAATTTGTGATAGAAAGAGAAAAAGGTTAGCAAGCCACTTCGTCAAGAAACTTACTTCAGCAAGCAGGTAAGATAGATAAGCCATGAGTATCATTATAGCAACCTCACGATCAGTGGAGTGTCTGGAGTTCATCAAGAAGTCATCAAAGCCCATTATGAAAATTTCTAAGAAGGCAACGGTAGCCAGTTCTCTTGACTAGTCTTTCCCACAAGCCCCAGTTAACAACTTCAGGACAAATAGTAAATCCAAATATTTGCCAATTGCAACTACCTAGCTAATATTAGCATACAAAGGGAATGTTTATTTGTAAAAATAAATACACACGAACCTTCCAAAGTAGAGTTTTTTAATTATATAGGCGCTCAGTAGACCAGCCTACACCAGGGAAATAATCAAATATCAGTCTTGTGTCAATAGTGCAACGCATGTGCACACGAAATAAAAAATAAGGATGCACAAGCATGCAGAGAGAGAGAGAGAGACTCACAACAACCCCTAAGATGGTGCTTGAAGCAAACAAGTACAGAAAGTTTCCAACTAATTGCAGAGCTTTGCTTGTGCTGATATGAGATAAGTCAAAGTTCTGGACAGCATTGAACAGAACCACAGATGTGGCATCATTCACAACACCTTCCCCAAACACTAGACTATACAATAAGGGTGTGTCATCCTGACTAAGCACCTACACAATTCCAAATAAAAAATGCCTGATTAGTTAGAGTGCCAGCAAGTTTGACCAGCCTACAATGCTCCAACTTAATACTTCTTTTATTGGGTTAGTACGACTTATACTTACTTGCAAGGTGCAAACAGAATCCGTTGCAGAGAAGATTGCTCCAATTGCTGGAAAGGAAAGGAGATAGATGAGAGACAAGCAGAGAAGTTATCAATCACAATTTTGGAAAAAAAAATCAGAGAGGAAAAAGCAAGAAGTACCAAGGTAATCTCCAATATCAAGGTCTCCAATGTTCATTTTCTTGAAAATGCCAATGGCACCTGATCATGAAAATAGACATTATTAGTAATGGCTGAATCATGAGTGTAAAAAGTTCTATGAAACTTCCTACATTGGGAAATGAAAAACAGAAGATGGAAAGGATAGAAATACACACCAAATGATATGATAATGAATGATATCAAGGTGCCAACTGCTCCAAAAAGCATGATAGTGCTGAAATTGCGGAAGAATGATTTCTTTTTCACCTGGAACCTGAAGAAAAGAATAAAATGGAGAAAATTAACTCATCGCGATACTTCTGAACAATTTAAAACCTAGTCAAATTAAACAAATATCACATGCTAGTATGCTACTGAGTAGTTTGCCTTTTAAAAGGTCAATGAGTTCACAAGACCACAAAAACTTCAACATCGTAATGAAAGAAGCATTAGGTTTTCGGTATGACCGAAGCCATTTTTAATGGAAAATATTTTCCTAAAAACTGTTTTCCAATAAGTATATATTCTGGAAAGTGTTCTTTGGTGTTTAGTTGGTGGTGGAAAATAGCTTTCGTCAAAAATATATATTCAATATTAATAACAATATTAGCAAATTCGAGAGTGTTTTGATGAAACTCTTGAGTACTAAACATCAGTAACAATGTCTCAGTGTTACTTTAAGCAAGTAATATGAAGTTGTAAATTAAGATGGTTCTATGGAAAATGATTTTCGCCTATCATTTCTTGCAACCAAACACTAGAAAATAACCTCCTCATAAGCATTTTCCTCGAAAAGGATTTCTGTCATACTAGACAAAAGCTTAAAATCAGTTGATTAGAGATCAGAAATTTGCTAGGTAAAATTTCCTGAACTGATAGAAAACCTGACAAGCTCTAAGAACCAATCCTAATATAGGAAAGAAAACCTTCAATTAAGAAGTTAGTAAGCTCCACATGAGAACCTATGAATGGCTTAAGAAGTTCAGATATCAAACATCTGGAACCAAGAAAGTTAGCACTTTAGCAACTAGTTATTGATTCAACCAGCTCTTTCTTTTTATCAGAAACAAACAGCTGACTTTATCCCAGAAACAGAAGAATTTCTAGCTCTTTTATCTGATAGAGATGGAAAAGTAACAATAAGACATAACTGAAAATGTACATCAAGCAATGCTAAAAGGTACAGTATTTTGGACCCTAAGCTTTAAACAAAAATGCATTAGTTATATCCAAGCAGTCTTTAAGTAGTTATTGTCATTCATTGTAATCGCTGTAGAAACATTATAGACTTCACAAGTAACATCTTGTTCTCAGGAAAGGTCAAACACTTTTAAATGCAAAACCTACCCAGCATTAAAAATGATTGGTGGAAGAAGGTAAATGAAGAAAAGATCTTCGCTGAACACTAAAATACGAGAGTTCTTTCCACCACTTATTAGCAGAATGACAACTCCAGTGCAAAGACCCTGTCATCCAAAGGTGAAGCCACAAACACATATACTAAGATCAGTTTATGTTCAATCACAGAAAAGCTTTCCAGCAAAAAAAAGGTTGATATTAACAAAAAATGAACTCACAATGACGAGGGCAGTTATGGACTCATTCATCCATCTATTTTCCTCCAACAAATGACCGACCACGATACACGCGCAGATAAGTGCAACAAATAAGTTTATTGACACCACCGATTGATGATCAGAAGTTGATAACCTGTTCATAATATTTCCCAGCAGCATCCCAACGTCGAAAGCCATTTTCGAAGGAATTCAATTCACCAGAATACTTGTGAAAATTTTCACAATCTATAAGTTTTCCACTTTTTAATCAACTGAACTTCCAAGCTACAATCTTTGACAACCATACATCAAAATAGACCACTCCCTGCGCCAAACCAATAACGCAATTATTCTCAGATCACAAAATTAACAAATTCTCAACAACAACAAAAATTAAAAATACTTCAAATATACATATAATATAGAGGCGTACAAATCCAGCTAAGACATTTACGTACTTACATAGATGGTAAAGAAAAAAAATAGAAAAGTGAGAAAGTCACAAGTCAAGATCAACACTAGCCACCTGAATTAAACTCTACAAAGTCCTACATATATTCTTTATTTTTTTAAAATTTTAAATAACCATTTGTATATAAGCAACGCACATATTATAAACTAAAAACAACAAAAATCAAAACTAAAATAAAAAAATCAAATAAAAATGAATGAAGATATTAAAACTTTACCGATCAAAATTGCAGTCAAAACGGCGTCGAATTGAGCTTAGAGAAACACTGAAAATTCAAATTCAATCAGATCTCAGATTATGTTTTAGCAAAAACTCAAACTGCTGCAGAATCTTCAGCAACAGCGTTTCTGCTAAAAAAACACAATATTTTCTCCCACTTTTGGTTTGCTAAAACTCAAATAACGGAAAAGGAAATGAAGCGCAGAGAAATGAAAATCAGAGTTCCAAAACTTTTAACAACCAAAGGCGCAATTCAGCACAAAATTGTAGCGCTGAAATAATTAAACAATTGAACGCTTCTGAAAATGAAGAACAAAATCAAAGCCAAATTTACAACCAATTCGAAAACTGACAAAGGAAAGTTCGAGATAGAAATTTGATAAAGGGATCAGAAAGGAGAGGATTGATTCGAGCGATAAAAGGACAGATGAATGAAATGAAATTAGAAGGCAAAGCCTTTATAGTTTGGGTGTAATCACAGATAGAGACTGGTCCTTAAAAACACGTTAGGCTCATAATCACCGTTCATTGATTTAATTGTGATGACCTGGCTACATTTGTGTCTATTTTCTCACTCAAATCTGACCTTCATTTTTCCAAGTAAAATAGGCAATTACCTAACGAAGAGATCAACATTAAAACATATAAAAAATAATTTTAATTTTTTTTATTTAATCGTAATGATTTATAACCACTAAAATCTCATAAATAAATTTACAAAAATAAATTTCTAATATATTGAAAATTATGTTTTTCTTCTCTAACTCTTATTAATATAAAATATCTTCCAATTCAGCATACGTAGTACTACTACGTTTCGTCATTCAGGAATCAGGATAATTTAAAAACAAGTTATGTATACTATTTGTACAGGTGGTCTGATTGATTTTCCTCTTTTTTTGTGCTCTATATTGGTCATAAATTTAAATTCAATGTTTTTTTTAAATCCTGGTGCATAATTGTAATTCTTTTTAAGAAGAATCAATCTAAATAGCCACATTCAACTATTTAAACTAAAATAGCCAATGAATATTTTATATATATATATATATATATATATATATATATATATATATATATATATATATATATATATATATA
>MU789213.1:59089-70650 GCA_026770625.1 Nicotiana glauca
TGTCCCCCCCGGAGGGGGGGGGGGGGGGAATATGGAGTGATGTGGAATGAAGTCAGAATTAAGTGGTTTCTAGTAATCATGGAATGGTAAATGAAGAATGCGGTAAATACAAAAAAAGAATGAGATTACACTTATTCAGATCCTACGTATATGCTACAATTCCAGAATATTATGCAAATACGACATCAATGCGAGGAAGTAAGGGTCCTTGCTCGAGATGTTACTGATAGATAAGGAGTCAGTGCGAGACATAAATTAAGATGAAGGAAATAATCCAAGAAAGATTTCGCGGGATATTGATATGAGAATTGGCCAACGAGTAGTCAGTAGTTGATTCAAGAAGAGCCTAGTTATAGCTAGTCAAGAGTATACAGACAAGACATCAGGTTGTGCAAGATAAAGATAGTAAAACCTAATATAGTGAATTCAGCCCCGTAGTTATGATATTGTAATACTTGAGATATATTCATATAGGAGTTGGAGAAGTTAAAAAGGTACTATATGAGTGTTACAGAAATAAAAGAGAGTGCTACAAGGAAGACGGTCAAAATATCAGTCCAAAAGCAACCCCAGAAGCACGAGGGCGTGGAGAAAAGTAACTACGAATAAGTACACACAAGGAAGGACATCAGAAGGTTCGTCGAGTGTACAATGTAATAAGCTCACAGCTTTACAAGAGTCGGAGAGTCCTCCATAAGTACTACAATGGAAGACAAGTTAAGAAAAATAAAGAAAAAAGGCTGCAACCTGAACTCAGTGACCTAAAGAGGAAATGGTCTTCTAACAACAGTTTCACAACAACATTGTACGTCTTCCATAAGAAAGAGGAACCTATCGTGGCTAGTGAGCGGGAAGTAAAATCAAAAGCAATATTTGAAGATCATATGAGTTGTACGAAAATTCCGACATGCGTGAGAACTAAGATAAGCTAAGTATGCACGCAACAAAGGGGAAGAAAGACCAAGAAAGATAATGGCTTACGTTTAAAGAAAACTAAGAAGGAATGAAAGAATCATTTGATCAATGATCCAGAGTTTCGTTACATTATAAATGCACTTAGGAGTTTGGAGTATTATCCATGCAAAAATTATATAGTCGTAGAAGATTCCTGTATAAGTTAAAAGAAAGAATTGAGCCCAGGTCATGGATAAAGGAATGAATTATTAGATGATTGTATCATGGATATTCCATAGCGTCCATGGGGAGCTAAAGTAATGACTAATACCATGAACCGCATAGTGGTATGTAGCTTAAGCATACATAAACGCTGATAAGAAGAAGGAGGAAACTAAAGATATATATCAACGAAGTAAATTAGGAATCTGATTATTGGACCGTGAAAATCAGAAATCGTGATTAAAAACATTGCAGAATCACTCTTTCTATCAAAGGTACAAGAGATATAATGCAGTAGCCATATTCTATAACGACTCTACGATAGAGCCAGTTAGAGGTGTCCCAACCTCATAAGAAGTTAGTATGAAGCTCTCACGAGATTGTGTAAAAAGGTGCATGTATTGTAATAGAAGTTGAAGACGTGGATGTGAATTATATCTATGTGGTTGGAAGGTCATGAAAGAGATAGAAGATGTGATGTGAGGCTTTAAGAAAATTAAGGTAAAGGTGAACAATGAACAAGATACTTAAAAGCAGAAGGTTGAGAATATTCCATACTTGGGATACAAGGCTAGAATCAGGGGGATTCTATCTCCAGAAATGATAGCAGCAGCTTTAGTAACATATCTTCTAACATATGGTCTAGGTATCGAAAAACCTGATTATGAGAGTAAAGAATAGTTAGAGACAATGTGATCTCTCGCTTGATGTTCCAGAACAACATAAGAAAATCTATGGTGCAAGCAAGTTGAAGGAAGGACGTGAATAATATAAATAGATATGTATGGGTCCCAAGCTAAAGTAAAGTAAATCGACAAAGTTTTATGACAGGAGTAAGAACCGGAAAGGGCGAGTGAGATGCTGACGAGAACGGATAAGTCATCGGGATTAAGACCCATGAAAATAAGAAAGTTAATGGTTTCTCTAAGTTATAGAAAGTTCAATATAACCTGAATAAGCTCAAAGGAGTCCAGGACTAATAACATTCAGAAGAGATGGAATGCTGCCCTGTTAATAAAATGAGGGTGTAGTTACTATAGACAAAAAAATGAATGACGTTTGGGCCTTAGAATGAGTAATGATCTGACGAATAATAGAAAGGGATCTCATGAATTGGACAGGATTAAAATCCACGCAAGGTGAATCACATTGGGATGCCATGAGATACGGTTATGAAATCAGGGTATCGCCCCAGGTGGATCAATCTAATCATATCAGATGTTCTCCGATAAAACGTGAATCCTAGTAGCAATATTACATAAAAGGTTAAGTTATCAGGGGTAGATTATGGATCGAAATTGAGGTGAATCAACAATGGATGGATAAAAGTTATAAAGTATAAGATAAGATTAGGCCGTCATTCTTAAAGATGAACAGTAATGTGGAGGCATTAGAGGACATAAATTTATATGTATGAGATAAACAACGAAAGTAATATGAGATTTGGTAGCAGACCTCAGTGACGAGAAATCGAGGTAAGAGTTATGGTATAGTATGACCTATGTAGATGCAGTAAAATCATATGAATGGATAACTAGGTCTATAAAATAAGGTATAGCAATATTCATAAGTTCGACAAATACTAAGTGAAGAACTTCAGGATCGACTAAAAGCTGGAGAAAAAAGGAGAGGAGAGTCGCATAGGCGCACTTACAAGGCCAGTATCGTAGAAGCATCATAATGGAAGGTAGCAACAGTTACAGGATTGGAAGGAATTCGATCACAAGTCATGGCGTGGGAAAGAGGCCTAAAGGGGGGAATGCCCTGTCCTTTGGACTTATTCACAGAACAATTTCCTAGATAAAAAAAGGACTACTAAAGTATTCGCAAGAGCTATCGGATATGAGAACGATACGAGCATCAGTCAACATTCGAGGACGAATGTTCCAAAGGGGGGGAGGGAATGATGTTACACCCCATATTTTCGTATATGAAAACACGCCATAATTATTAATGAGAACCCGGAAGTGAGATGTCACGTCCTGCAGTACTACATTACGACGATGTTGCCCCCTGTAGTGTTGTACATTGAATTTGTCATAAGGTAACTGACATCAGTCTAAGGAGAAGATTATTTGAAGATTATAAGGATTATGCTATTTCAAACAAGTAATAAGTAAATTCGTAAAGGTGAAAGGGGAAACAAGTCAAAGAAAACGAATTTTCGTTGGAAGAAATAGGGGTCGAGCGATAATACCCGATAATTACGAACTAGTACCATGCAAGGTACCATATGACTACGGTAGTATAATATATAAATTATGTATGGAGTATTTTAAAAATAAATAGAATTTTAAATAATTTGTGATAATTTTTAAATTATGTGAGTAATTGATTAATTATCAGGTAACAGAACATTACCCAGTTAACTAATAAGAAACTCAACTAACTCTGCCCAAAGGAAATGTGTCACAAGGCCACTAAGTAAGGAAAATGACTAATTAAGTTAAGATATAGGTGTATAAGTGACTTAAAGAGATAGGTCTTAGTAAGACTTGTAACTATTATCCATGAAAGAACAATCTGTCTTTGGCCATTTCAAAAACGTGAAGATCAGAAATCATTTCAAATCAGCAAATTTCATTTTCAAAACCAAGCTTCAATTCATTCTTTGATTTGAAATCCAAAAAAAAACTTGAAAACCAAGGATTATTGAAGCAGAATCATTCTCGTCCAAATCTTGGCTTCATTTCAAATTTAATGTCTTTGGCATTGGAAACCAAGAACTATTGAAGCAGAATCATTCTCGTCCAAACCTTTGGCTTCATTTCGTTACTTTGGCATTGAAATCAAGCCAATTTCGTTCGTCAAGTTCAAGAGCGCAGAGGCTTAAATCCGATTTTTGGGTTCTAAGTTCAATCCACGAAGGTTTCCAACGGAATAATTGTACGAAGTTGTTCCTACTCCAGGTTTGTTAAGGCTAAACCCTTTCTTTATTTTGACATGATCTCGTCATTATAAAAGTATGATAACGAGGCATGAAGAAAAATTCATGTCTCGGAATTTACGTATATTTTGCTAATCTCGTAAGTTACAATATTTTCTTTATTGGGACTTCATATTCATTTGAGTATTTCATTCATCCAGTCAAGAGACCATAGAGTTTATGTATACAATATTAAAGTATTTTCATTACCATCGTGCTATAATTGATCGGCAGTCCCCTATTGGGCAACCTCTGATCAGATGATAAGTTATATACCGAACCTACTGCGGCCGAGCGCCTGTGAGCGAGCCCAGTTAGTCGAGATATAAATCCTAGTATGGCCGAGCGGCAGAGCAATTATATATGTATACCGAGTCTTCTATGGTCAGACAACTATTTTACTTATTATACTGAGAGAGTCGGGTCAGTATCAGTAAGTGAGTATATCTCTAGATTATCTTTGACTCCCAGTTAGTTTTAGTTATTATATTGTCAGTTCAGTTTTAGCTTCCAGTATATTGCCTTACATACTCGGTACTAACGTCTCTTTTTTGGAAGCGCTGCATTTTATGCGTGCAGGTTTAGGCAGACAGGTGGGTAGACCTCCTCATTAAGTGTTGCCCGAGTTCACCTTAATCGGTAAGCTCCATGCCTTTCGGAGTTGCCGATTTTTTATGTATATCTTATGTATATATGTTATGAGTAGGTCAGGAAGTTATTCCGATCACAGTATATCCACCAGTAGAGGCTTGTAGATATATCCTGTCAGTTAGTACAATATGTTGGGCTTGTAAGCCTTGTATGTATATTTGGTTGGTTTGTTAGCTGCAATAATTATGACGGTCTTGTCGCCAACTTTATATTGATGTTTAGTCAGCATTCTAAGTTGTCTTGCAATGTGGTCCATGGCCAAAGTATGACATCACATGTTCAGAGTTCCTTAGTTGCACGTTGGTATGTAAGGATAGGTGAGGCACCGGATGCCAGTCTCACCCCAGGTTCGGGGCGTGACATACAATAATTTTCCTATCAATCTTTGGCATGTTGAGACATCTCCTAGTGGCTCATCTCCCTTTGATCCTGTGTTTTCATCATATTCCACGGAAGTAAATTTATGGTTGATGTCAAGAGGACTGAAACTAGTTTTGCTCCTCCCTGAAATCAATTGCAAGGCATATTTCTCTGATTCAACATTATTCCTTTGTTGGATCTCAACACTTCAATTCCTAGAAAAATTTTCAGCTCTCCAAGGTCTTTTACCTTGAATCTTTGGTGTAGCACTTATTTTGTCTCTTGAATCAGTTGCTCACTATTCCCTGTGATCAGGAAATCATCTACATACACCAACACCACAATTATGTCATCTTCTCTGGTTTTGGTGAACGTTGAATAATCATATAAACTCTGACAATATTCTGCATCAATCACTGCTTCAGATAATTTGATATTCCATTGTCTTGAGGCCTGTTTCAAGCCATATAGAGATTTCATTAATTTGCACACTTTTGTCTCCTCCTATTTTCTGAAATATTAGGTTAACTCCATGTACACTTTTTCATATAAATTTCCTTGCAATAAAGCATTGTATACATCCATTTGAGATAAATTCCAACCTTTTAAAGCTACCAATGTGACTGATCTAACGGTCACCATCTTTGTAACTGGTGAAAGAGTCTCATGGTAATCTAATCCTTCATTTTGGCTATAGACTTTAGCCACTAACCTTACCTTAAATCTCTCAACCTTACCATTTGCCATGTATTTTATCTTGTACACCCACTTGGAACCAATAGCATTCTTTCCATTTGGTAAATCAAATATCTCCCAAGTATTGTTGTCTTCCAATGCTTTGATTTCCTACTTCATAGCTTCTACACGTCTGTCATCCTTTGAAGCTTCTTGAAAATTCTGTGGCTCTATGTCTAATGAAAATTTTGTTAGAAATCTTCTATATTGTGCTGATAGGTTATCATAAGATACATAGTTTGACAATAATTATATTGTAGTGTGTGCATGCTTCTTTGTCACATAGTCCTAATGCCACAAAGGTGGTTTTAAGGTTCATTCAGATCTTTTCAATTCATTTTTACTATTCTTTGTATTGTCTGCAGCTTGTACTTCTTGTGAGATGCAATCAACATCCTCAGGTGTCTTATGAGTGGCATTGTCATTGTTTGATGCATCAGCCACAATACCAATGGCATCAGTATCCCGGGTATCCTGAATGTCAATGCTTGCATCATATGCATCAACAAGTTCATCATGGGCATCATATACTGCATCATTGATCGCAGTTTCCTGGTGAGCTAGTGAGTGTCTCCCCTTATCAGGAGCTAGACCAGGATTAAGAGGCAGATGAAGTGGTGTTATAACAGGGGTAAAAGGAGTTGGTGCAGGCTTTGACTGTGAAAAAAGAAATAAGTGTTCCTTAAACATCACATTCCTGCTCACAAAAAACTATTTATTAGTAAGATCAAGAAGTTTATAGCCCTTCTGAGATGAAGAGTACCCTAGGAAAACAGTTGCCCTGGCTCTTGCCCCAAACTTATCATTTTTCACATGGGTGGTGGCATAACAAAGGCAACCAAAAAACCCTTAGATGATCAACTGAGGGTGGCTTTCTATATAAAAGTTTATATGGTGTCTTCCTTCGTAAAAATTCACTGGGCATTCTATTGATCAAGTAAACGGCTCCTTCGACACATTCACCCCAATATCTAGCTGGTATGCAAGCCTGAAACTTCAATGCTCTAGCTGTGTCCAATATGTGCCTATGTTACTACTTTGATGTAATATCCCATAGGAGTCAAGCAATGCATTACAATATTGATTATAGAATTCTGTCCCATTGTCTGTCTTAATTATTTTTAGGACTGCAACAAACTGAGTTTTAACAAAAGAAAGGAAATGCTTCAATACAACAATCACATCACTTTTCAGCTGCAACAGATATATCCATGTAAACCTTGTATTGTCATCAACAACAGTAAGAAAGAAATGCTTCCTGTCATGAGTAGGAGTTCTATAGGGACCCAATACATCCATATGCACTAGTTCCAATGGTTTCTCACTTCTAGAGTTACTAATAGGAAACACAAGTCTACTTTGCTTTGCTAATGGACAAATAGGACAATCCTTATTTATGGAAATATCTAATATCTTATTTTGTAAAAACTGCATATTCTTCATAGTATTGATTGGAGCGTGCCCAAATCTTCTATGCCAAAGACTGCTATCTACCTCCTTTCTTTGAATATTTGCTTTTGAATTTGCTATCTCTTCTCCAGTTCTTTTCTGTTTCACAATATATAGGATACCTTCTTCTCTACCAATCCCCCTCACCCTGCCATTGTAAAGATCTCGGAATACACAAAAATTAAAAAATAAATTGACAGGCCAAGAGAGTGCCTTGGTTAATTTTGACATAGAGAACAAGTTGAACTTGAAATCTGGGACATATAACACCTGATCCACCTGCATCCTGTCTAAAAAAATCTGCTATTCCTATATGAGTTATTTTAGCATTTTCTCCATTAGGCAGATGCACTTGATCTTTGTTAAATGAGTCTAACTTAGTATGAGTTCTAAGCATATTTAAATCTGCAGTAATATGATGTGAAGTACCTGAATATATGATCCATTCCCTAGAACACACATCAACCCATTAAACATGTAGTGATACCTGTCATGTTTGCTTGTGGATTAGTGGTTTCCTTCTTCAGCATCCCCAGAATCTGCTTGTATTGATCCTCTGTAAAGTAGGAACCAAACTTTGGTGGCTCAGAACTGTTTCCTCCTTCCATTCCCTCTAGCCTTTTGCCCAATTCAGCATTCCTAGTTACACTGCTAGCTGCATACTTCTTCTTTCCCTTGAAGTCACTTGGATAACCATTCAATTTGTAGCAATTTTGCTTCAAATGACCTTTCATATTGCAATAGTCACATTGCATAAAAGGATTTTTTTTCCTCTATAAGGTTGTCCTCGACCAACCTGCATAGCCATTGAATCTGCATTTCCTGTCAGTGCTAGAAATGGATTGGATCTTTAACCTTCATCCTCGATAATCATAGCATATGCCCGATTCAAGTTAGGTTCAACAGTCTTCATAAGAATCTGCTTTCATGCCTTATATAACAATTTAAATCCACTAAGGAACTAAAGTAACCTTTGACGATGCAGATGCTCAATGTAATCTCTTGATTTTGGGCAGTCATAGCCTGGTGAAGGTATTAAGGCATCATACTCCGCCCATAACTCCTTCAATTTGGTGAAATATGTTGCAACTAAATAAGTTCCTTGTGAAATTGTGGCAATTTCTCTATGTAATTGAAAGATACGCACTCGATTCACCTTATCAAAACGCTCATGTAGGACTTTCCAAACCAGGTGTGCGTTTGATGCATAAACAATCCCGCTAAGAAGGTCTGACGACATTGTGTTCATGATCCAAGATAAGACAATCGCATTGCAAGTTTCCCAATCTTCATGCAATTCATCCTTAAATTGATCCTTTGTGCATGTGCCAGTCACAAATCCTAATTTTCTCTTAGCTTGAAGGGCAATTCGCATCGTTCTATGCCAAAGGCCGTAATTTTAGATCCCATGAGCTTCACCGGAATCAAATACAAAGAGTGGATGAGTGTGATCAATTTTTTCTTCTTTCTCCTCTCGCATTGTTGAACAACAAAAATAGAGAATTAACATTAAAAGAGGAAAGACTAGATCTGAAATATGTGGAATTGCACAATGAGCGTATGACCCAGTCGTTACTGCTTTGACACCATGTTAATTTCCTGAATCTGAGCTCGATGTTCTGAACTTGAGCTCAGCTATGGAGGAAACTCTGTGAAGAATGAAGAATGTAGAAGAAGGAGAAGTTCGGCTGTATTATTTCTGTAAAGAAAAAATGTATACAGTTGTCCTATAAATACAAGTAATAGTTCCACTCTTAATTAAGCCAGCTGGCATAACTAACTAACAGTTCCACTAACTACACCTAACTATGGTTAAATTCAAGCTAACTAACCTACTGACCCCAATACTATTATGCTTAACCGGTTCCCCTAAATGCTTTTAATTTTTAGGGTGTCAAGTTATTTATTACACATATTCAAGGTATATACACATACCACATACATATACGTACAAACCTTTTGTTGACGTTTATGAGATTCGATAACTCTTTAATGTTATACATGGTCCGCCTTTGATCACAATAGTTGCAAGATAACCAAGATACTGTCATACATGAAAGGCACGATGAACATGTTAAAAGAAAAACAAACAAGTCTCGTATGAAGTATATGTTGCTTGTGAAGATGTTTTATTTCTTAGTAAACACTCATGCTCTTGTGATATCGGGTTCATAAAGTGTTTTGGGAGTCAATGTTTACAGCTTGTTTTGATGGTTGTTAAGTATCGTTTCATACTGAATCGTATTATATTGTATTGTATTGTATAGGTTTGATGTTTACGATGTTGATAGAATGTATTGTTTATCGTCATTTCATGGTGTGATGTACTAACAATATGAAGAATAAACTTACAATATTATAAAGAAAAAATAAGGTTCGAGACAAAATTATTAGTATATAAAAAGGTAGGGTAAAGAATAAAATAAAATTATTTAATAATAAGGAAGGACAAGATAAGAGGAAAAAAAAATAACGACGCGACCACATCAAATCAGTCGTTCCATAAAATAACACTTTTTCGTCATTGCATAACAACGAATTTAACGATACAATACAATAAAATTCAATAACAATCAAAATAAACGTAATATTTAAAGTAACAATACGATATAATACAACCGGTCAAGCTGAAGGTGGATTGTAAATGATGATACTCGATATCTTTTGAATATGTGATGTCCCTAATGAAATAATTGATCTTTTTATTATAAAAAATAATATCCATTTTTATTAGTGGTACTTGCCAGTTGTGCATATCGTACGTACTAGAACAGTTATCTAGATGATGGATCTCTTACTGAATCATGTGGGGATCTAGTCTAGTATATGTGTAAATTAATTTATTAAAATTTGCCACCGTCCTAAATTACTTTCCTACAAAAAATGGAACGTCTTCTAGTAAGACTAAATGATTCAAGAACAAAAATTAAGAGCTAGCTCTTCTCTCCAACTTATGCATTACATGGATATGAATTCTGAATTTGTCATTAAATTTATAGCTCGTTTAAGTTATGATTTTGCAATTAAATGTGTATCAATATTTAATAATTTTTTTAATATAAATAAAAGATCTAAGCAAAAGTTACTGAATTCCTCCAAAACTATATTTATTATTGTAGCTCTGCCCTAGCTTTTGAGGCTTTACCATAATATTTTGTTGAAGTTGAAAATTTGAGTATTAGAAGTTGAACTTTAAAAAGAGTATATGACCATTAGAAATTGTATTTGGACATAAATTTCACTTCAGAAAAGTATTATAGTTTTATCAATCATTATTTCACTTAAGACACTCTCTAAACTAATTTTTCGTTTTCAAATTTGGTATTTCAAAATTCAAGTTGAAGTTGACATAAAACAAAATTATAAGAAAAACATGGACTTCATTATTTGCAAATACTATCTATATGTCAACTTTTAGGTCCTTTGGAAAGAGCAGCAATACACAACTAGGAGAGCTTTACTTATAGGTAAGCGTTTGAATACTTCTATAGTTATTATAATTTATAAGTATATTTGGCCACTCAAAATAATGTCTGAATTCGTCGCATTTGACATGTATTTGAACGTCAAAATTGGAAAAGTAAACGTCGCGTAGACTTTGATGATAACATATAGAATTAGAAATCTAATTTTATAAAGTTCTGCAGACAAGATGGATGTATGGGGTCAAATTTGGCCCTCAACGTCTCTACTCCGAAGGGTACGCCCAGTGAAGCATACGTCTATTAAAGTAAGGGTACGGCTTGGACGTAAGGACGAAGGCGATGCCGGTTAAGACCTGGTGTCCTCGCTAGGAGGACGTCGACTACGTTTTATACTTTTATAATTATTTCGAGGAAGGTCTCCTATTATATAAAGGGGACCTTCCCATTGTAAAAGGGGGCATCATTATTATTCTTGAATAATACTACTCTCTTATTTTCTCTCACTCTCTCTCTATCTCTAAAGCTAACAAACACTCATTCTAGAGTTCATCTTATCAGATCTATTGTAATAATTTCATCTCTTTTGTCTCTAGGTCATATTATATTTGATTACTATTTACCCTTATTTATCTTTTGATTGTTTTTAAGCTTATAAAGTAGATCGATAACTTTTGAGCCAAATAATTTGGCGCCGTCTGTGAGGATTTAGAGAATCAAAATCATAGTATCAACCTAGAGAGCAACCAACAACCATTCTCTACACCACACAAAAGATAGCCGAAAATAACACACGATCGAAAGCCATAGTGGATGTTACAACCAATCTCCTTGGTCCTCTCAACGAGGCCAGTGACGAGGGTATCTTGAATGCAACCCCTAGCACCACCCCAAGTACAGAG
>MU789213.1:84804-129964 GCA_026770625.1 Nicotiana glauca
TTTTTTTTTTTTTATGTTAGGTTTTCTGTATTCGAAAATGGAGCTCGCTAAGGAGGATATATAAAGGACAAAGTGCGCCTTACCTGAACTTAAAAATATGTACAACTTATGAATTTGACTCTGAACTTACAAATTTCGTACAAATCTTGATTCCGTCTTTATTGAAACCTGATCCTAACAATCTCTTTAATTTGCACCTACTAGTGGTGCGCAATTCATCATGATATCCACTACTATGTAGCAAGTAGTTTTCTCAAACTGTATTTCTTTGAGTGGCATATTTTAGTGGATGTTTGTTTGTTACGGATGTTTGTAGGTTTGGAACATAAAGAGTAGCCCATTCTGCAATCCTCTGCCCTTAAAGTTGGGCAAAGCAAGGGAAGCATAATTATGATTAGTTGTTCTTTTGTCTTAAACCTGCAAAATAATGGCAAGTTTAGTTAGTTAATTACTTTAATTACAAATCTAATCAATGGGACAAATGGCATGCCATGAGTTGTACGTCACTGGTCACTGGACCCATGACTCACTCATGGATGGATCATGGTCATTACAAAAAACAAGCATTTACCTATTTTTAAATCTTAAGTTGATGGGTGCAGAATAATAAATAAAAAAAATCATTTGGCGGCCAAATTACAGTTAAACTCGGTTTCGCCGAATGTTTATTTGCTCAAGTCATATGTAAGTCAACAGGTTGAAAAAACGTATTGACATAAGCATGAATTTTGCCCGTATATGTTGGCTAATTGGCTTTAACTGATTTGTTAGGTAAAGACGATAAGCAATTTTTTAAAGTGATGATAATCACTTTTGCTATTAAGATGATTTCATCATTTAAATATCCTTAAAGTTATTTACAAAAAAACTAAATCTAAAACTATTTTTACATGAAAAAAGATAGAAAAAAGACAGCAATTACAATAACATATCCACCATATTGCTCAAGTGGGGAGGAAAGTATGTACCAGACCTTACCTTTACCTTATGCATGTAGAGAGGTTATTTCCGATAGACATCGGCTCAAGTTTAACATTAAAAGACGAATAGAAACAAATGACGGAAACGAAATGAGGAGGTAGCTAGGAGTTTTTGCTTTTGGGAAGGTATTTCGGAGGTTACCAAAAAATTAGAGATTTTAGAGACAGAATACTAAATTTTAGTCGAATAAAAAATGTTTATAAGCTGAAAATTATACTTTTATGATTTTTGTTAATTTTGCCTTATAAATACTTGACTTATTATGAACGCTTTTGATGTTTAATTAGTATGTAGATAAACCAAACAACACTTATAGCCCCTGTCGATTAGCCGGTTAAAATATATAATAAACATCAAGTGCTCAAAATAATTTTTCAAAGTAATTTTTAATAAGTAGTAGTTACTATGTATTAATATATAAGTGTTGAAATTGTTCAAGACATGTACAAATTCAAATGCCTTTGAGGCCTGTGGAAGTAAGAGTGAATAATCAACTGTCTCACCAATATTTTAAAAGAACAAACCAAATGCACAAGTTGATTAGCTGAGCCTTTGTAGCGTTTTTGTGAAACAGTGGTGAGCCCCAGTTTTTGCTCAAATGGCGGACAATTAAAAGGAACTTGAAAAAACAAGAGCATGGAGATGCCACTTATTATTATTTGCCTTTCCCTAAGTTTGGAATCATTTGAGTGGTACGAATATTGGCGACGTTTCAGAATGTATATGACGATCCTTTCATATCAACTGTCACCAAATTGATTTTGATTCTCACCCAAATATCTATTTACCCATAAACGGTACATCAGACACTCAGATTAAATTGATCCGAATAAATAAAATAGCAAAATTCAAACAGAGTAAATAAAGATATATAATTGAAGAAAAGAATAGCCCGAGCTTCAGAATACCCCCACACGTGAGCACGTAATTTTTATGCAATATATACAATTACTCCTAAAAAATTTTAAAAATAGCTTTTAATTATTTTATAGAATTTTAGAAATTTTTCTATATTTTACCTGAGTTGTTTCTTGCGTATTTTGTGCTTGGTACATTTTGAGTAGCATTTTAAATCCTAAAAATAACAGAAATATTTTAATCTTTACATTTTTAGATTTTAAATTGCATAATTAATTGCATTTGTAAAACATTAAAAATACCAAAAAATACATTGGTCACTTTACATGCATTGTTATTTAAAAATACATTGATACGGTTTGTTGATATAACTCATCTCCTAAAAGCAATGATTCATGCATAAGGTGAGCTTACCGGATTAAACTAATTCCAATTGCTTTTTTAGCTGTTTGATTAATGATAGTTTTTTTGTGAATTGAGAATCTACTGGGGAAATAAAAGCATGCGGCCTAAGAAAATCCATTTTTATGAAATTTAGTGTAACTAAGGCCTAGATCTGAATTTGTATTAGTACAATTTCGTAATTCACACGATGAACATCAATATGTATGATCGAAATTCCTTACTCCTATATTTAATTGAACTATTTATTAGGATTTGTAATTTTTGTATTATATTCAAGTTTCATGTTTGCTAGGCATATTTCAGCAGCGCAGATCCATCTTTCGAATTTAAAAAAAAGGGATTAAATTTGTTGCATGTGCCATTGGGCCTCTATACGATGCAAGAGTTAATTCGAATCTAAAGCTGTATGGCCCGTGAGACTTCTAAGGTTGGTAAAGTATTTGTTGACTTACCAAAGGGCAAACAATTTAGAAAGGGAAAAATTCAAAAATAGTCAAATTTATCACTGGTCATTGAAAAATAGCCAAGTTTCAAAAGTCATCGAAATTTAACCACTTTAAATCTGAGCGAAAACACTATTAAAAATCCGGAAAAATACGCCTGCAAATTTTACGGGAGTTCCAGCATAAGTATGCTTGAACTCCTGTAAATTTTACGGGAGTTCCAGGATAACTATGCTGCAACTCCCGCAAATTTTATGGGAGTTCCAGCAAGTATAATTGTCCAGTATAATATACTGGAGTTTGGAGCACTGGTGCTCCAGTCTCCCGCAAATTTTACAGGAGTTAGCAAAGTATACCGGTCCAGCATAATATGCTGGAGTTCGTACACAAATGCACCAGAACTCCCGTATATTATACTGGACCGGTCCCTGTTGCAGCAAAATAGTGGCTATTTTTCGTTGACTTGGTAAACACTGGCTATTTTTCATTGACCAGTATGAAAACTGGCTATACTATGATATTTTAACATTTAGAAAGGCACGTTTGGGCCTCAACATGTGGCCCTATTGTCTAGTTATAATTTGGGATTTTTACATATATATACCATTTTTACTAAATTATTACATTCATTGTTTAACTTTTGATTTAATTACAATTAATAAACTTAATTACCAATTATATACCATAATTCAAATTAATGACACTATTAATGGGTCCTCTTAATTGGACACAATTATGATCTAACCTATCCCACACAAATAAAATACCAATATCTTTTACCTTTTTCCACTAAATACACATTCCCCACGTCCTACCCTCTCTTTTTCTCCCTCGTTTCTTTCTCACTCTCTATCTCCTCTTTTCTCTCTACGTATTATTCTTTCTCACTCTCTCTCTCTCTCCTTCTTTCTCTATGTTGCTTCTGAAGATGAGGCATTTATGGCTTTCAACCGAGAAATCGATGCTTATTCACTGCAAAATAAAAGGAGATCTGCTTCATTGTTGTCTAATACACCGGACTGCAAATGCGTGGAAGTCATGCCTCTGGCTGGAAAGAATATGAGCGAGTGGATGGCGGAGTTGAATTCCATTGCAAGGGAAGTTGAGACAGAGCTAGTTCAAAGATATATAGGAAGTTGAGGCAGAGCTAGTTCCAACCGCTAGCCTTGATCAATATCGAGGTGGAGAACTCAAAACGAGCAGCAGATCTACTCTTCTAAACTTCTCCAGGCTCTCCATCAAGTCCGCTGTAGTGATGATAGTTCGTAACCGGCTATTTTTTATAGTTTTATAAATATAGTTATTTTGTAGTCACTCTGTAGTTCTTACTGTTTCTTTTTGAAGAATTATATAGGTATTGTGTAGATTAATGCTTATGTAGACTAGCTGTGTTAATTTGGTGTATAAATTGTAGTTGCAATTATCTATAGCTTATAAATGTAATTATTTTGTAGTCATATCGATTAGTTGTCTTTATTTTTGTAGATTAATTGTAGTTGCTATTTTCTACATTTTTACAAATGTTGTTATTTTGTAGTCATTCTGTAGTTCTTACTTTTTTTTTTGAAGAATTATGTAGGTATTATGTACATTAAGGCTGTAAAAATCTATGTTTTAATTTCGTTGTTAAATTGTAGTTTAGTAGTCTTAATTTCGTTGATTAATTGTAGTTGATATTATCTACAGTTTATATTTGTACTTATTTTGTAGTCATGTAGATTAGGTATGTTAATTATGTGTATAAATTATAGTTGCTATTATCTATAGCTTATAAATATTGTTATTTTGTAGTCATGTTAGTTTTGTAGATTAATTGTAGTTGCGATTTTCTACATTTTTACAAATGTTGTTATTTTGTAGTTCTTACTGTTTCTTTTTCTTTTTTTGAAGAATTATGTAGGTATCATGTAGATTAATGCTTATTTTTTATGCTAATGTGAAATAGTTTTTTTTTTGTGCAGAATGGACATTATTTTCATATAAATATACTATCCACATGTTATCTGCATACCATCTATAATTTATTAAAAAAATAAAATAATTAACAATAATTAAACTATAATAGACAATACAAGTCGAGACAATTGTAGTCAATGTAGCTTAAGAAAATTATTCTTCCGTTTCAGAAATTGGTGTTGGGCAGTAGAATAATTCACTCTCAACATTTCTTTCTTGAATTGTAGTATACCCACTTTTACTTTTGCCTTTTTCACTTCAATATCCATAATTGTAGCACTCAAGTTCTTTGTTATAACTGTATTAAAATGGTCATCTGCATTCGGATTAAACAACAAACATAATAAATAGATACTACAATCATTTAAATAAATAAATTATAAACATGTTGTCTACTTACCATGTACAGCTTATTACCAAACTATAATTTATCTACAAATAAAATATTTTTTACCTACAAACTTCAAACTCATTAGATTACCATTATATTTTTTATTGTGAACAGTTATGTAGAAAATAATGGAGGGTTCCGTTTCAGAAAATGGTGTTGGGCAGTAGAAGATGTTCACTCCCAATTTTTTCTTTATTGAATTGTAGAAGACACACTTTTACTTTTTCCTTTTTAACTTTAATATTCATAATTAAAGCCTATCCCAACTACCCAATGTTTTCACTTTAACCAACACAAAAGCTAGATGTATTCCTCCATTTTTGGGGTGATTGGCGGGTGGGGCTGATTTGGTACATAGAATGAAAAAAAAATATGGACTAGGAATGTAATATAGGTATTATGAATATTTTTGGTAATATAGTATGAAATTTGGTATAGGAATGAAAATATCCCTTATAATTTTTATCAGTTTGAAATCATTGATGAAGAAGAACAGATTATGCTTTCCCACAAATAAATTCCATAATATTTAGACCTTCACATGCAATATCAAATTTTTAAATAAAAATAAATAAATGAGTGATGATAGGCTATAATTACGTATCTTAGTCGATTATTACACTCTAATTTACTGTACTTTGGTTGAGTTTGCACTTTAATCGCTAGTATTTTGCATTAACAGTGTATTTTATGCCTTGTAGGAGTGATTTCGAGCTATATAGATGTTATAGAATAAAATTAAGTAATTTGGAGCTTTGAAGTATGAGTAAGATCTCAAGAAATTAATCCAGGATCGGGTTCGGGAGTCAAATTTGATAATTAAGTATGAACGAAGACTCGAGGAGGCATATTGCGAACTGTCTAGTAAAATAGACATAACTTTTTTAACAGAACTACATTTGGGCTCCACAATATGTGATTGGAAAGCTAACTTATAGGGCTACAACTTTCATGTTTTATATTTTTCTAAATTCCAAATGTAACAGGGTGAAAATGTGATCGAAATCGCGACTGCGGGGCTGAGGCAGTATATACTGCGGTTGACCACAGTTTACCGTGGCCGCGGCAGTCCAGACGTGGGATATTGTCCTTTTTCGCATAGGAGAAGGTATAATTATTTGGTCTCGATCCTATTTGGTATATATACATAGAAAAATAGTATTTTAAGGGGGTTGGACATACTTTTGATATAATTTAGACCTAAGGAGCCTAAGGAGACCGAGGATTCAACCTAAGGAGTCAAGAAAACAATAGGAGCAAGGCGTGAAATTCTTCAACGAGTTTTTCCTTCCTCTTCCTATTTTTCATTGTTGGTTATGATTTTTAGTATTGTAGTTTTATATGCTATTATGAATAGCTAATTTATTATCTAAGGTTTTGGATGAAACCCATTGGGGAAGAATTGGTTGTTATATTAATATAGTTTTGAGTTAGTTGTTAATCTCTATTTGTTCAACTACGTTTTGATTTTGGTTAATTGAAAGGATCCTAAATTGGCCGTTCCTAATTATTATGTATCTGTTTGAGAGAGAGTGCATACTTAGGTAGTTGTTTGAACAACATCACTCTCGGAGTATAGGCGAGAGTCATAATCGAGGGTTTAGAGGTTGGATTAGGATAACAATACCTCGGGTGCGATCTAAGTGAACTGTAATGCGAATCTAGCTAGCGTATATTGAGAGAGTGCGTCTAGTAAATTATCATAATTGCTTGAGAGAGATTTATGATAGCTGGAGAGTTCATGATTGATAGAGGCAACTAAGTCAAAGCTATAAGAAATATACAATCAAGAAAATCAACAACGGAGGAAACCTTTACACTAGACCTTATTCCAATTATTTACAAATCAAGCATAGTTAATTTTCAGTTGTTTATTCACTTTCAGTTTTTAATTGATTATTCACTTTCTCCCGTTAGTTGATAATTTTACTACTTTCTAGTATTTGCTAGTTAATTAGTTAGAAATATAAATCTCAATCTTTATAATTTAGAAAATTATTCAATCTTGTCTTCTTAGTGATATTAAACAGATACGGCTAAGCCTTAGTTCTCTGTGGGATTCGACTCCGGACTTTTAGACCAGATTATATTTGCAGCCACCGCTTATCCTTTTTAGGACTAGAGTTGGGCGTGATCAAATTTTGGCGCCGATGTCGGGGAACTAATGGTGTAGTTGTAGCTGTATATATTGCTAGGGTTAAAGTTTGAACTTTTATTTTGTTTTATTTTTTAATATTTTTTTATAACTGTTGATTTGAGAAACATGACATCTTGGAATTATGGGAATTTAGGTATAGAAAATTCTACTATTGATCCTCATACATATTGTGAAGGAAGCCACCCGTATCAAAATTATCAAAATATTTTCGAGAGCGAGTTATGTGAAACAACTCAATCTTACTTGTGGAATGTGTGTCATGTGTGTGGTGGTAAAAATGGTCACTTTAATGGTTGTGCTTATATTTCTTATCTTCCCCCAATCCCTTACTACGATGGTTCTACTTTTTCTTGTGAAGTTAATAGGAACAAAGAACCTGGGGATGCAAACCTGAAGGAGAATAGGGATATGCTAAAGTGCCTTCTAGAACAAAACAATGAGAACCAATTGCACATAGAAAGGCAAGAGGCAAATATTCGCAAGTTGGAGGCTCAATTGAGTCAAGTGGTTGGAGCTTTTAATGCTCAACAAGCCAATATTGAGGATAGTAGCCAAGAAGAGCATGAATTTGAGGTGTTCATTTGGGAGGTCAGAGTAGAATATTAACAACCTAGCCAACTACAATTTGAGGATGTCAATGTTGAAGAAGTGAGACTATAGTCAGCTAAGGACATTGATGATACAAATTTTGTTGACTCTAGTATCATTGATGTTGAGGATGTTGAAAATCCTGAAGTTCATGTGTTTGAGCACATTGGTCCACACTCCAAGCATTTTTCACATTATGTTTGGATGATGATATAGAAATAGAGTCATCTGAACCAACTGAAGAGTTAAGGAATGAGGAACAAGGTACATATATTCTAGAATTCTTCTTGCCAGAATTTTAGGATTACATACCTCATACAAAGGCCAAGGAGTGCAGAATACTACATTATTTCCTTAGGCCAGTTAGATCTGTTCCACCGCTCCATGACCATAATCATAAGCTTGAATCAAAACTTGGGGTTCAATTCATAAGCTCGAGGTGGAGGCAAAAAGTGATTCGCGTCATGCCGCGACGTAAAATCAAGCGCTTGTTGGGAGGCAACCCAGATTTATTGCTTTCTTTTATTTATTTTTATTGTATTATTTTTGTAGTGTCAATTTTTTATTTTTCAGGAGCATGGAAAGCAAATGTATTGGAAGGATCAAGCTTGGGAGAAGTCTAAGTACCCCTTGAACTACTAGTGCTTCGGCCTTTGGCCTACCAGGGAGTTTTTTTTACCCTCTTATATGTATGGGTATGCATTGGGGACAATGCACAATTTTAAGTGTAGGGTGAGGATATTTTCTGGGTGACGTTTCATGCTACTTTAGCTGTGTTCGTTTAATTAAATAATTTTTTTAAAAAAAGATTGGACTTTTTCTGATGATGGATCTTCTAGACAGTTTTCTTGAGGGAAGTAAGTCTAAAGAAAATATTAAAAAGATTTTTTGTTTTGTTTTAAGTAGTATAGTAACTCCCCCTTGGTTTTTCTTTGGGCCACGGTTCTTTTCCAAGAATTTTATTTGAACGGGGTGTAGTTAGTTTTTTTGGGAGTAGGAACCATTGCGTTGTGCTTTGAATTGAAGCAATATCTCTTGACTTGGTTATGCCTTGAGAATTGTGAGTACTTTGGTTGTAACGCTTATGCTCAGTTTTTGACTCTTGTAGAAGTACCTTAAATTGTATTATCTTAACTTTGCTTAACTGCTTTGACTAGAGTGTCTATGAATCCAATCCTGAGTGAGTTATGTGCCATGTGTGTGTAAGGTTTTGCGTTATTCAGTGCATTGCATTTGATGCCTAAAACTTGCCTTGTGTCTTTGCAAAGTGAAATAGTAGTGTTTTTCAGTCTTGGAAGTGATATAGGTATTTTCTTGTTGAGCAAGATATGTATATTTTACCCACCTAATTATTATGTATCGTAGTTAACCTCTTTGAGCCTATAATCATTTTTCTTTGGCAACCACATTATAAGCCTTACCCATTTGTTTGAATTAACCATCTATTTGAACCTTTTCACCTCTCATGAGCACTTGAATTGTTATGAACTTTGTAAAAGTTAAAGTGTGGGTTGGTTGGTTTATCTTTTGAGTGGAACTAATTGAATAAGGAGAAAGGTGCACTTTTTTGAAAAAGGAAGAGCCATTTGAATTGAAAAAAAAATAGTTGAATTGTTGTGGAAAAAAAAATTCCTTCATAAGTGGTGGCTCTTGACGTAAATGTGCTTAAAGAAGAATGGGGTAATTTACATTGATGTGAAGGTAAAATTTTGGTTTGACATAAGTATGGGGTTTAAATGTTAAAATGTATGTATTAAAGTACTTAGGTAGGTGTAGTCACTCTTATATCTAAATGTATCCTACCCATCCCGTAGCCTACATTACAACCAAATAAAGTCCTAATTGATCTAAGATTGAATGAGCTCAATTAGTGGAGTAGTATACTACGGGCAAGTTTATGGTGCGTCTTTTGTGGCATATGAATATTTTTTCTGAGAGTGAGTAAATTCTTTCTATCTTGAGTTCCTAAGTGTTCTTAAATTTTATTGCGTGGAACTACTCTCTTGTGTTGTGTGAGGGCACTTGATTCATGAAGGAAAGATAATATTAGTGACCTCTATGTTAGAGTAAGTAGGTGAGTTGTGAATAATGCATGACACTTGTGAGTCAAATCTTGAGGTGAAGATGTTACGCTTTTGGGCTTAGTCTATTTAAAATATTCTTGGTGTGATGAGTTAGGTGAATTGCTTAAAAAGGCCGTGTCTATATAAAGTGTAGTTTGATTGCTCCAGGACGAGCAATGGTTTGAGTGTGGGCTATTGATGATAGGCTATAATTACGTGTCTTAGTCGAGTATTACACTATAATTTACTGCACTTTAGTTGAGTTTGTGCTTTAATCGCTAATATTTTGCACTAACAGTGTATTTTATGCTTTGTAGGAGTGATTTCGAGCTATATAAATGTTATAGAATGAAATTAAGTGATTGGAGCTTTGAAGTCTGAGCAAGAGCTCAAGGAATTAAGCCGGGATTGGGTTCGGGGGTCAAATTTGATAATTAAGTACGAACAAGACTCAAGGAGGCATATTGCGCACTGTCTAGTAAAATAGATATAACGTTTTCTTCAGAACTCCGTTTGGGCTCCACAATATATGGTTGGAAAGCTAACTCAAAGGGATACAACCTTCATGTTTTATGTTTTTCCAAATTCCAAATTTAATAGGGTAAAAAATTCGGTCAAAACCGTGACTGCGGGGCTGAGGCAGTATATACCGCGGTTGACCGCAGTTTAACATAGGCGCGGCAGTCTAGATGTGCAATATTGTCCTTTTTCATGTAGGAGAAGGTATAATGTTTGGGCTCGACCCTACTTGGTATATATACATGGAAAAATGGTATTTTAAGGGGGTTGGATATTCCTTTAACATAAGTTAGACCTAAGGTGCCTAAGGAGACCGAGGATTCGACCTAAGGAGTCAAGAATACAATAGGAGCAAGGCGCGGAATTCTTAAACGAGTTTTTCCTTTCTCTTCTTATTTTTCATTATTGGTTATGATTTTTGGTATTGTAGTTTTACATGCTATTATGAATAGCTAATTTGTTATCTAAGGTTTATGAATTGGTTGTTATATTAATATAGTTTTGAGTTAGTTGTTAATCTCTATTTGTTTAACTACAATTTGATTTTGGTTAATTGAAAGGATCCTCAATTAGCCATTCCTATTTATTATGTATCTGTTTGAGAGAGAGTACATATTTAGGTAGTTGTTTGCACAACATCACTCCCGGAGTATAGGCGAGAGTCATAATCGAGGGTTTAGAGGTTGGATTAGAGATAACGATACCTCAGGTGCAATATAAGTGAACTGTAATGCGAATCTAGCTAGCGTATCTTGAGAGTGTGCGTCTAGTAAATTATCATAATTGTTTGAGAGAGATTTATGATAGTTGGAGAGTTCATGATTGATAGAGGCAACTAAGTCAAAGCTATAAGAAATATACAATCAAGGAAATTAATAACGGGAGAAACCTTTACACTAGACCTTATTCCAATTATTTACAAATCAAGCATAGTTAATTTGCAGTTGTTTATTCACTTTCTCCCGTTAGTTGATAATTTTATTACTTTCTAGTATTTGCTAGTTAATTAGTTAGAAATATAAATCTCAATCTTTATAATTTCGAAAATTGTTTAACCTTGTTTTCTTAGTGATATTAAACAGATACGGCTAAGCCTTAGTTCTATGTGGGATTCGACTCCGGACTTTTAGACTGAATTATATTTGCAGCGACCGCTTATCCTTTTTAGGACTAGAGTTGAGCGTGATCAATGAGCTATAAACATTCGTTGCTTCCTTTATGTGCAATTAATCATAAATCATTGTGACTATGGGCACGATTCCCGTGGCATAGTCATAATATATAATTCCCAATTTGAGTGAACGTTTCACGTGACTCGACCATAACTTCTAATAATACTAATAAACATGTTATAAATTGCAGGTGCATTTTACGTGGCATAATTTGCAATGTGTACCAAAATGACGAGTATACGATATAGTAACTTGTTCGAATAAATTCCACAAATACTAAAAGCGGTTTAAATATAATAAAAGCGGTAAAGAGTAAAATGCACAATAGGCCTAATACATGTAATAATTCAGATAATTAAGCCAGATATTAAGTGTTATGCGGCCATACTAAAATGACGGAACTCAGGAGCGCCTCATACCTTCTCTCAGGTTAACAGAATTTCTTACCCGGTCTTCTATGTTTGTGGACCATAAATAGAGTCAATTTCCTCGATTTGGGATTTAAAAATAAACTAGTGATTTGGGACACCACAATAATTATCCCAAGTGGTGACTCTGATTAAATAAATAATCTCATTTCAAATAATATCATTTTAATTGAAAAAGCTCTCTATTTCTTCGAAAAAAGGAGGAGTGACAGTTCTAGCAATTCTGTTAGGGATCGAACCCAGAACCTCTGGTTCAAGGTTTAGAATTCGATATTAGAATAACTATTATACTTGGCTTTATTTATTATTTGATTTCTTTTAAGTATTTGAGCCTAATGTGCTAAATGCCGCTTTTTACCGCTTTGGTATTATTTGAACTATATATAAAATTGTTATGATACCCTTTTTCTCTGAGTCTCTTAAAGTTTCTGGGAAGCGTGCGCTTCGCGTGGCTTCTTTTTTGTTAGAGTCAATATCCTAATTTTAGAACAAGGATCAGATAAGTTGCAAAGCTAGTGAAGCTTCTGTATTTCCGGTATGTTACCCCCTCCCCCCGCGGCACAGATTGCTCGGGTAAGCCAGGTTTAGAACAACACACCCTAGGATTTAAACCTAGAGTAACATAGACTAATGCCGGACCCCTAGTAGGAACATTTATTTGCATCATGTACATGACTTTGGGAACTCAACGCAGGGGTTGGGTTCATCTAAGACAGGTATACCCAATATAAAAGATCATCCTGATGCATTTTTACGTGCTACTTCTGCATATGTTTGTTTCTGCTTGCATATTGACCGGCTTCTAGAGTAGGGAAAGAAAACCAAGAAAAGACGAAGAGTAAGGTAGGAGAGAGAATATTTTCCCGATTATAAAAGATTTAGGTATTTGAAAATCCTGAAACTCTGCCGAAATTTTGAAGAAAAAAAATGAAAAAGAAAAGTTATTTCAAAATAAGCCAATATTTTCCAAAACTCATATTTTTCTGACGTGTCAAAACTTACTGAACTACGCGGGTCTGATTCTCACAGGATGTGAGATACGTAGGTAAACTTCATCGGTTCTGGCCCCAATTTTTTTTAAAAAATTCAAAAATAGTTTTCTTTACTTTTTTTTTGTATAAAAATTAGAGCTTTTATTCCAACCTTTTTAGCAAAGCTACTCCATCTGCTCTCTATGGACGTTGGAGCAGATCTCAAAATAAAAAAACAAATTATAAACAAACATATACAACTCTTCTGTTGCTATTCTATATCAAACATATAACTATCCTATATACAACTAGGATAGTTGTTTAACCTTTCCAGTAGTGGCTTCCATTTTAGTTCCTTTTGTCCTGTAACATGAATTTGGACAGCAATATCTTTTGCTCTGTCTTGTACTGTCTTCTTGCATTGTTGAAATCTTCTATTATTTCTTTCCATCCATATGTTGTACATCACAGCAGCAAACATAACCCCTAGTATAGCTCTCTTTGGGTTTCTGTTATTCACATTCTTGATTAGCAGTTTACTTATTCTTCCCAGTCTTGAGTTCTTCTGTGATACCCTAGCCATGTTAACATACTTTCCCATAGTTTCTTTGAGTATGAACGCTCAAAGAATAAGTGTTCATGAGTCTCAGTCAAATCTTTTTCACACAGAACACATCCTTGTTCAACCTGAATTCCCCATGTCATCAATCTATCTACTGTTGCCAGTCTTCTATGCATTGCCATCCACACTATGAATTGTTGCTTTGGCAGACTACCATTGATCATTGTTACAGATTTCCATCTCACTTTAGGCCATTCTGGAGAGCTTTTTATATATGCTGTTTTGATGCTGAATTTCCCATTCTTCACACAGGCCTGCATTTTTTGCATATCATTTTCCCAACGTTCTCTTGCATTGAATATTTTCCTTATAATCCATCTAGCTTGTTTAGGAACTTCCATACTTGCTATATCTTACTTCTTTATGTATTTGCCACATATCTATTTTATCCAGAGTTTATCCTTCTTGTTCACTATTGCCCATAGTAGTTTGTTATTGCTGCCTTGTTCCATGCTTAATAATTGATTATGTTTAGTCCTCCTGCTGCTTTTGGCTTACACAAAGTCTCCTAAGATATAGGATTTCTCTGAGTGGTCTCATTGCTTCTAGTCCACAAATACCTCTTGCATATGCTATCCACCATTTTTACAATCTTCTTAGGGATGAGGAACACTTGAGCCCAATAAGTCTGCATTTAAAACAAGACACTCTTGATAAGCTGTAATCTTCCTGCATATGAAAGAAACTTGGAGGTCCAACTTCTAATTTTGTCCACAATTCTTTCCACCAAGGGCATAAATTGTTGTTTGCTGATCTTTTTTGTAGAGAATGGTACTCCCAAATATTTGAATGGTAAGGTCCCTTATGATAATTACAACTCAGCTAACATTTTATCTTTGAATTCCTTTTTAACTCCTGCTATATATAATGAACTCTTGTCCATATTAGCATGCAATCCTGAAACTTTAGAGAACTGTTGGAAACATCTGATCAGCATCTTTATTGATATTTCTTCAGCCATGCAACACATAAGAAGGTCATCTGCAAAGCAGATATGGATAATCTGCAGTTTACTACATTTAGGATGAAAATTGAAGTTTGGTGTCTTTGTCAGAGCTTTTAGAGATCTTTTGAGTTACTCCATGGCTAGGACAAATAGGTAAGGTGACATGGGATCTCCTTGCCTTGAGCCTTTTCTTGCTTCAAACTTCTCACTTAGACCTCCATTCAACAATAATGAGTAGCTTACTGTACTAACACATGTCATAATCAATTCCACTAGCTTAAAAGGAACACCAAACTCCAGTAATACTACTCTCAAAAATCCCCATTCCACTGAATCATAGGCTTTTCTAATGTCCACCTTTATCATACACCTAGGTGATACATTCTTCTGAGAATATCCTTTGATTAGTTCATGTGCCATTATCACATTATCTAGTATATTTCTCCCTTCAATAAAAGCAGACTGAGCAGGTCCAACCAAGTAATCCACCACCATTTTCAGTTTATTTGTTAAGAGTTTAGTTATGATCTTGTACATTGTTGAGCAACAAGAAATAGGCCTAAACTCCTTAACAAGACCGGGATTTTTTACCTTTGGTATCAATGTGACAGTTGTACAATTAACCTCCTTCATTAGCTTTCCTTTCTGAAAAAAGTTCTGCACAACATCTGTAACTTCTTGCCCTATGATTGACCAGTACTCCTTGAAAAATTCTGCAGGATATCCATCAATGCCTGGTGCCTTATCATTAGGCAAGTTCCTCACTATTTGGCTGATTTCCTCATTAGTAATTGGAGCTAATAGTTGCTGTTGTTGAATCATTGTCAAGCATGGCCCATCTCTTGCTATATTTGGATCAATCCCTGGCATTTGGTCTGCTGCTTTCCCTAGTAGCTGCTTGAAGAACTGGATGAACTCCCGTTGAATCAGCTTTGGTTCTGTGATCTTCACCTGAGTATCATTGTAAATGCAGTTAACTTTGTGTCTTGCTTGTCTAGCTCGCATACAGGCATGAAAATACTTTGTATTTTGGTCTCATAGTTGGATCCATGTAGCTCTTGATTTCTGCCTTAGTATTTGTTCTTGGACTGCTTCCCACTTCTCAATATCTTCTAGGCATTTCCTTTCATCCTTCATCAGTTCTGCATTAGAATAGTCTTCATTTAATTTTCCTTGGATCTGATTCCAGTCTTCTCTCATCTTGTTTAGCTTTTTATCCACAGATGAATGCTCATTTTGTATACTTCTAGCCTTTTTCTCAATCTGTTTCAATTTTCTCCATACTGTATATATAGAATCTCCTCCACTTCTTTGTTTCCATATTCTTTGCACAATCTCCTTGTATTCTGCCTGCTTCATTACAGTAGTTACAAATCCGTAAGGTCTGTTAACTTTTATTTTCTGCACCTCAGTATCGATCATTATTGGTGTATGGTCTAAACATCCAGGAAGCATGTAGTGAGCCTCAATACCAGTGTATAGGTTGAACCATTCAACATTCCCACAGGCCCAATCTATATGACTATATATCCTTATTTTAGTATCTCTTTTGTTACACCATGTGAAGTTACCCCCTCTTTTGGTAATTTGCCCTACTCCTATATCTTCAATACAATTTTGGAAATCTACTACTTTAGCTTGCTGTACAGGATTACCATTTATTCTATCATCAACATTTAGTACATTATTGAAATCACCTATTATAAGCTAAGGATCATTCAATATACTTCTTAGGTTTCCTCATAGTGATTTTCTATGCTGAACAGTATGCAATCCATAAACATATGTGGAACGACCTGGCCGGTCATTTTTGGAATTTACGCCCTATTTCTCCATTAACTGCATCTTCTAAGTTCATTTCTACTATTTTGGTTTGCCGGGACGTTCGGTGTTAGGATTCGAAGTATTTTGGGATACTTAGTTCCTAAATGAGAGCTTAAGAGTTAAAAAATGGTTCGTATTCGGAATAGTGTGAAGACGACCTTGGAATAGAAATTCTATGGTTTGGTTAGCTCCTTTAGGTGATTTTGGGGTTGGGAGCGTGTTCAAAATGTATTTTGGAGGTTCGTAGCTCATTTAGGCTTGAAATGCCGAAGTTTGAATTTTTGAAGTTTTCGGTCCGATAGTGAGTTTTTGATCCGAGGCTTGGATTTGAATTCCGGAAGTTGTAATAGCTCCGTCATGTCTTTTGGGATGTGTGTGCAAAATTTTAGGTCATTTAGGCGAGGTTTGGGTAGGTTTTTGATTGAATGCGTGTTTTGAAAGTTTTAGAAGATCTTAGGCTTGAATTCAATGTAATTTGATGGTTTTGGCATTGTTTGAGGCGTTTTGATGATTGGAACAAGTTTGTATGATGTTTTAGGAGGTGTTGGTATTTTGGTTAGAGGTCCCGGGGGCCTCGGGTGTGTTTCGGATGCCTAACGGGTCGTTTTTGGAACTTGTTGAATTGCTGAACTGCTGGTATCTGATATCCTTCTATGCGATCGCAGCCTTCCATTCGCGATCACATAGAGTAATTCTGGAGAGGGGAAAATTCCTTCATTGCGATCGCATGTACTTCTCCACGATCGCGAATCATTGAGTTCTCCTCTTACGCGAACGCATTGACTGTGTTGCAATCGCGAAGGGCTAATTCCTCCTCTTCCGCGATCGCATGGCCTCCTATCGCGATCGCATAGGCAAACTTCAGGGCCCTTTATTTTTCTTCTTCGTGATCGCATCTCCCTCCCCGCGATCGCAATGAACAATTGGTCTGGGCTGAATAAAAACATCCCAAAACCGAGGGTTAGCCATTTTTGGTCAAATACAAGCTTGAGAGCTCGGTTTTGGGAGAGATTTTGAGGATTTTCGCGGGCAACGATTAGGTAACGATTCTCTATTATTTTATGCTTAATACCCACTAATCTAATTACGATTCCATCTTTAAATTTCAGATTTTTGAATGAAAATTGGATAAAAGTATATAGACAAAACTATTGGGTTTGAGGGGGCATTTGACCTCCAATTTGGGAGATTTTTATATGGTTGGACTCGTGAGAGTACGAGGGTTCTGAAAACATAAAAATTATTCGATTCCGAGACGTTGGCTGGATGGGAATTTTGGTTATTTTACCTATTTTTGCGCCCTAGCTTTAAATTTAATAGTGGAATCAGTTGTTTGGAATATTATTTATGATGTGTAATTGAATTGAATAGATTTAGGCCATTTGGAGTCGGATACTAGTGGCAAAAGCGCGGTTTCTAGTGATATTGAGCCGATTCGAGGTAAGTGACTTGTCTAACCTTGTGTGGGGGACCTTTCCCCTTAGGACTGTTTCTTGATATTTGAGTGCCTTGTACATGAGGTGACGAGCGCGTACTTGAGCTAATTGATGAAAATCCAGTTTTCACTTAAGTTGTTGATATTTAGCTTTCTTCCTTACTTGCCTTATCCTACTTGAAGATTATACTTGTGCTAGACTAGGAAAACATGTTTAGCTGACTTAACTGCCTAATTGCTTAAGTTGTTTTAACTGTAGCATGCTAGGCTATTTCTATCTGTTGTTCTGTTTTTCATACTTTATTCCTTGGTTTGTTTCTGGCTGTGATTGTGCATTTACATTGGGATTACGGACGTGTGATTCCAGTAGCTCGCCCCTTGTTTGTTTACTTTGGGACTACGAGTTTGATTTCCGGTAGATCCCCCTGCACTTTTATTTTGGGACTGCGGGTTGGATTCCCGATAGATCCCCCTGCACTTTTACTTTGGGACTGCGGGTTAGATTCCCGATAGATCCCCCTGCACTTTTACTTTGGGACTGCAGGTTAGATTCCCAATAGATCCCCCTGTACATTGATGATTGGACTACGGGACGGTATCCCGGGAGATCCTTGGGCATTGGAATGAGTTGGACTACAGGACGGTATCCCGGGAGATCCACTGGACAGTTGAGGGAAGGGATACAGGACAGTATCCTGGGAGACCCTCATTAGTATCATTGACATTGAGCTGTATTTACTCTGTGTTTACTCTATCTTTTGTAGTTGTTATTGTCTCGTTGACCTGCCTTATTTCACTGTTGTATTTGTTATTTCCGTCCGATTATCATACTGTTAATTATTATTACTATTATATTTTGTCTCAGTAGGGCCCTAATCTTCCTCGTCACTACCTAACCGAGGTTAGTCTTGACACGTACTGAGTACCGCTGTGGTGTACTCATGCCCTTCTTGCACATGTTTTTCATGTGCAGATCACCCGGATACCTCTACTCAGGCGCACTATCAGTGAGGCAGGAGGACTACGGAGACTTCGAGGTAGATCTGCTTCGTCTGCAGACCGATGAGTCTCCCTCTTAATCTATCTTTAGTACATAATTTTTCTTCTCTTTCGGTTGTTAGATATTCTGGAGTTTTGGAGACTTACTATATACTTCTGTAGCCTATGTTGCCCGTGAGTTTCTGGGTTTTGGGAATTATTTTAGATTTGTGTTATTGAGTTGTACATGCCGAGCGGCATTCAGTACAATTTTCTTTATATATTTAATTTTATTTTCTCTATTTTTCCGCAGATATTATGTTTCCGCATTAATAGGCTTACTTGGTCATGGGGACTAGGTGCCGTCATGACATGTTCACGGTTGGTGAACTAGGGTCGTGACAATATGTTATGTAACAAGTGAATGCAGAGTTCTTATCTTGCAGATAGCAATGAATCAACTCCTCTATCTTCTCCAGTACTGTGACATTGACATTGACTTCTTTCCACATTAACCATATTCTACCATTTGGTGCATATTCATAATTGTCTTCAATTTTCCATTCACTGCCTGTTTTCCTTTGGACATCCTTTGCATTCTGCTTTCTGACTCTTTTTTCTAGGCAAGCTATTATATCCATTTTGTTTCTCAGCAAGAATTTTCTCACTTCTCGCTGCTTATGGGACTTATTCAGCCCTCTCACATTCCAAGATATGATGATCATGGTGGTTGAGCATTAGGAGTGCTGTTTAGGCTCCTTTGTCCTGCTTCGTCATTTCTAGTTTCTTCATGCACAATCTTTTCAGGTGGCTTCTCTTTTATCATCAATGGTGCAAACCTGTTTCTACTTGCTAGCTCCTCATAATTAATCTCCTTATGCTTCAGAATTTATGTGTTCATCTTCTGCTTGCCTTTATCTGGTTCCTGTTTCCCTTCCTATGCAGGTGTATCTGTTTGCTGTTCATTTACTTCCTTTGTCTTCCATATCATTTTCCTCTTCTTTCTTCTTCTTTTCTGTTTGACTTCTTCTTTCTGTTCTTCCATGTGTTGACATTTTCCTTTATCATGCCCAAAGTTGTTACACTCTAGGCAGAATTTTGGTTTCCAATCAAATTCCACCATTTGAATCCAGCTGTTTTGACCAGGGATTTCAATGTGGACTTCCTCTGGTAATGGCTGTGTGATGTCCATGTCAACTAGAACTCTAGCATATGAGATCCTCTCACATTCCGCAGTTAGTCTATCAGTACAAATTGACTTACCTAGTAAGCTAGCAATCCTTCCTATGTTTTCCTCAGTCCAACATTGGATAGGCATACCTGGAAAATTGACCCACAGTGGTACAATTCTCATAGATTCTTCTTTGATCTGGAAATTTGGATCCCAATCCTTTAGTATCATAGGCCTATTGTTAGCTGTATACGGTCCCTGCTGCATAACTCTCTCTTTGTCCTCCATAGATTCGAATTAAAAAATAAAATAGCCAACATCGTGCATTAATACTGTTGGAGTTGTAACAAAATTCCATACACCATAAATAAACTTTAACATATCTTTAAATGATGGATTTCCACCCAATACATACCCTATTAAAGCTGTTTTCCATTTTTGAACTTGCAGTTCTATCTCCTTCGTGTTTAATTTTACTGTTTTCATGCCATCCTTCACCATCGGTGGATAGAATTTTAATTGCATGCCCTGTGTTTGTGTTCTGTTCCCTTTTACTGCTTCCGCCATAGTGTACTTTTGAGATCCAATTGAGTATGTCAATTTCTTTGCTGCTGTAAACATCATCGCTTCCCCGGTTGCATGGACGTCTTCTCTACTTCTGGTGGAGCTTGCATTACCGTCGGAGCACTTCCTACGCCAGGGAGCCAATGTAACAGTTGCATCGATGCTAATTTTTGTGGTATTCCGCTTTCCGGCGTAATTACTCTCATCATCTTAGTGAATTTAATAGGATTTTGTAGAAATTCTGTAAGAATTGTAATAAAGGACTAGAGCTAGGTCGTTAATGGCGTCTGTAAGCTGCGTTGCTTCACATTCGCCAGACATTCTCTCTCTACATTTTTTTTAGTTTTCTTTACTTCATTCTTTATAAAAGTCTTGGAGACCCTAATTTTTAAAATTCAAAAAGATTTTCTTTTAATTTCTTCTCAAAATCCAAAAAAAATTTCATTCTTCTTAAGAAGTTTTTCTTTCGAAAATTGAAAAGAAAATTCAAGATTCAAAAATATTTTTTTTCTTTAGAAGTCTTTCTTTCATAAATTTAAAATAATAGTCCAAAAATCCAAAAATATTTTCTTTCTTCTTTACAAGTCTTTCTTTCAAAAATTCTCAAAAAAAAAAAAGAAAAAAAGAAAACCAATTACAAAATATTTTCTTTCTTTGTAGAAGTCTTTCATTCGAAAAAAAACTCAATCAAATCAAAATCAAAATATTTTTTTTCTTTTTCCTTTTTAAATTTTTTTGTCCCAAAAATCTACAAAAAAATCAAATGAAAATCCAAATATGTTCTCCCAATTTTTTTTAAAAAAATCAAAAAAAAAAAAGAAAAGAAAACTTCTTTCTCCTTTAAAAATCTTTCATTTGAAAATTCAAAAAAAGGAAACAAAGAAAAAAAAAAAATCAACATCCAAGAATATTTTCATTCTATAAGAAGTCTTCTTTTGAAACATTCCCAAAGAATAATAAAAGAAGAAGCTAGCTTATGTACTTTGTTCCAGGTATTCCTGAATTGCGTAATGATCTGATTCATGCGGGCGTCATAATATATAGGTAATCCCCATCGAGTTCGATCAGTGCCGTAAACAAAATGAGTGAAAAATAAACCCCCCCACCCAAAAAAAAAGAAAGAAAGAAAGAAAAATTGAGTGAAAAAGAAAGAAAAGAGTGACAAAAATAATTGAAAAAAATAAAGAGCAGAAACAACAAAAAGAGAAAAAATCAAGATGTGAAAGATAAAAAGAAAAACACCGCGGAATGAAAAGAAAAGAGATACAGAGTGAAAAAAGGTTAGTTAAAGCCGGGATGAAACACACAACTGTTCAAACACATGGTAAAAGCGTTTAACTATTTAGGTGCATTGCATCCCAACATGCAATTTTGTATCTGTTAAATGTCTCAAAACTAACAAGGTTATTGTGTGTGTAAATTAACCAAGTTCTGTTCAACGTGTTTGGTTTTTATTGGTAATTTAGCTTCTGTTCCTTACTTCACAAGATCCAAAGGCAGGGTCCCTATGACATTCGAAAGTCATCTACCAATTATCAATAGTGAGGATAGCCTGGCACTGGCTATTCTACAATCAGAATTAGCAATAGCTAAAAAGAATAGGATGTTACGTCTCCAAATGTTGGAAATGTGGGACGCCTGGTCTAATGGCAGTGAACCACCGAGTGCAATTTTTAGGTTCCTGAGTTAATCCCAAGGTCAGGTGGGGCTACTTACATCCCTGTGGCCAACCCACTCATCCCATGCGGGCACCTTCCAATGTCGTCTAACTGTCCTGGCATGTGTCAGTTTCAACGGCGCATCCAATATTGTTTTCTGCAGCGCCTATCTTCACTGCAGCACAGCCAACCATGCCCAAGCCGTGTTTTGAACCTCCAAAATTCACATTCCAGGGACCACAATTTTAGCAGGATATGTGCTGTGTCACTCCGGACTCATATACTCAACCTTCATAGTATGAGCATGCATATAGGCAAATAAACAACACGTCTAACACAGATGCAGGTAATTTCTTGAAAGAATCCTAGTATAGGATATCTAGGTGAATATCAGTACGCAGATCTTGCAACGATATTTCAAAACTTAATGGCAGGGTCCAAGTCAGTTCACTTATTGGTTTTAAACCTGTGAGACTTAAGCAGTTTATACATAATTGAAACGCAGTTTCTAGTTTTATAAGGACATTGATCACCTAAGGCTTACTTAGGCGTGGATACTATACGTGATCACAATTACAAGAACTGTTTGAATAGTTGGAGATTGTTCAACCGACGAGCATGCTGATCTAGGTGATACTGGTTATAACAGGCGATATGATACATATACGTCCGCTTGTTTTAAACCTTTTCATGAACAACTACTAATTTAATCGAAATAAACGTGGTTCAAACAGATGCAAACAGAGTTCCTAAGAACATGGTAGCTAATGCATACAAGAATGACAGTTTTATTAAGATTATTAGATAACAGGATGTCTATGGGATAGAACTTTAGGAATTGAGCATGTAACATGCTGAAGCAGTAAACGTGAAGGCCCTAAAAGCAGGATATCTAATGCACAAGTCCAACAGGGTTAGAATGCAAATAAACACAGCAATCAGAGAACATGGCTTCTAATGCAGATTTGTAGAATATAAAGCCTATAGCATGTTTCTTACCCAGTTTTACCCATAGTATCATACAACTAGCCACCCGTTTCACTACTTACCCCAGTATTTATTTACAAATAATTATTATAGACCAGAATTAAATAAATTACTTAGATGCAATTTAAATTAAGCTATAGGGAGCCTGATGTAGTCCCAAAGCACACTTGGGGTACCAGGCCTTTAGTAGTCTTAAATGCCAAAGATTGCATTGCCACATTTGTGTTCAGATGTATCAGAGTTTCCTAAGGACCTCAAGGATCCTGGGCAGGGCTCACACCTAGACTTTCTCAAATGAAGACTGATTATATGCAGTATGGAAGAGCCAGCTCTGATATGCCAGAGTTCAGAGCGATCTCAAGGATCTCTAAGTGGTACACATACTAGAGGGGAAAAACTTAATAACCTAGGAGTAAGTGAGAGTTCTTTAGATAGTTTGAAAGATTTATTGAAAATATTTAGGAGTGAAGAAGGTTTTCTAGACCAGTTTTGAGAAAATACTACTAATGAAAGCTAGTTTTTAAAAGAATACTGACATCATTTAAAAAATAGTTCAGAAGAGAGCAAATTAAGTAGACAACCGGTCAGTCATAGAAGATTTCGAACTCACAAGTACTATAACAGGCATGCTTGTACATAGGGGTAGGGAGGCATGTAGACAACATAGAACACTTAGGATCTTCACAATCTTACTAAATTAATGAGGGTAGCAGGCAACTAAACATGGAGCAAAGATGTGGAAGACAAAATTATACACACAAGTAGGGTCATAGCATGATCACATAGTTAGGGATAAAACATGAATTGCAAACAGGCAAGCATCAGATAAAAGGTGAAGTGTAGACATGATAATTATACATTTGAATAGGGAAGAATTTAGGCATGCTAGATAAAGTAGTAGGTAGGCTAATATAGTTAGGCATGCTAATCACCTATTGAACAAGACAGTGCTAAGAAAGACAGTGAACAGAAACAAGAATGGAGCTTATAATTGATGAACTTAAGGCAGTAATGAAACACATAGGGTTTAGATTTAAAAAAAAATAATCTAGGACGTACCAGTTAAGAAGAGAAAAACACAGAATGCGAAGCAAATGTTGATCAATATCTAGCTTTGGCTTACAGCCAACTAGACTAACGAATACTATAAGTAGTAGAGAAGTACATGTAGCTTTTAGAGTGTAAGAGAGTTCTTTGAACTAGTGTTCGTGTCAGAAGTGAGAATAGAGGAGAATATATATAGTGGTTAGGATCAAAAAAAGAATAAGGCAAAGGAGATCAATCATTCATCAATTAAGGAAGCCACAGAATCAATTACATACAAATTAGTGTAGTTTTCCCTTAATTAAGGGAAATTATCCAACGGTAAAGGGAAAGATACATTTACGGAAAGAAAATCAAGTGTGCAATTAAGGGTAAATAGACGGGAGTTCAAGAAGAAATCTTGAAGAATCAATAGGTATCACAGCTAATCAAACAAGGTAAGAAAACTAATTAAGATCGTATATAAGGGGAATAATCAAGAGTCAACGCATAAGTTTGACAGAGCAAATCAGTAAATCAAAAATTCGAAATAGTACTGATTTTAAGGGAGAAAAATATAAGTTTCCACAAATAAACAAATAGGTTGAATACAACTTCGTAAACACACAGAAATCAGTCGAGATGTTGAATCGGAAACCCTATAGAGATGAACTAGGGTGAAGACATTAGACAAAATAATTTAACAAGTAACACAGACAAGCTCAGAGTCAAAGCAGACTATAAGAAACTTAGGGCTTTAGCGTAAATCAACAAGGGTCCAAATAACCTTAATATGAATCAATCAGTAACACCTAAGAACAGCAATTAAATACTCAAAAATTAGAAAAGCTTTGAGAAGGTGAGTTTAGTAAACCCTAGTTTTAGGAAAAACGGAGAATCAATTGAAAAACTATAAGACTTTCGTGAAAAACATGTGAAATTGGTTTGATTCATCTCAAATTTGGACAGATTTGAGAAGGTCAAAGGATAAAAATTAAGGTTTTCAGAAAGACAATAGAGACAATCATAGACTTAGGACTCCATGGAAAAAATTAGAAAGATCTTACTCAAGGTCGAGCCAAATGGCCTGAAATAGGCAAGAAAGGGCCAAAGCTGTAAACCAGACCGCCTAGGTCCCTTGAGATCTTCTCAAAGACCCAAGAACTGATGAACCACAACAAATAGGAGGCCAATATAAGCCTGAGACGACAGAGAAACATCATAGATCGGAGGGCTAAGCCGGTGACGACGCTTGCAGATTAGGGTTTAGCTAGAGAGCGTTCGAGAGAAGAAGGATCGAATGATGACGAGGTATGGTGGGAAATGATTAGGGTTGGGGGAGGGGGTCTTTTGTTTTAATTATGGTAGGGGAGTCCTGGACCATTGATAAAAAATGATCAACGACCAGGATTGGCCAAGGGGTTTGGGTCGGGCAAGTAGGGAATTGGGCCTAAGGTTTGGGCCAATTTTATAAGGGGTATTGGGCTGCTTAGTTTTAGGCTAAAATTGAAATAAAAGAGGTTGTTTATTAAATACTCAAAGTAATTGAATAAAATTAATTTGTAAAATAATTAACGAATTACCGAAAATGATTTTTATGCACAGAAATATTTTATAAATAATTATTTAGTATTTTAAAATACAATGGACTAATTTCTGGAAAAAAAATAATGCAAAAATGTATGCATGAGCTATAATTGTAAAGTTATTGTAATTATTGCCAAAAGATGCCAATTTGACTATTTATGAAATAATTGGAACTTAATAAGATCATAAATGGTAATATTAAATCAAGAAATATTTTAAAATCATCTGTAATGTAATTTTGTAAATTTATAACGTGACGACCGGCCGGACGTCTTAAGAATTAACGCCCCGATCCCCCTATTAACTGTTTCCCCTAAGTTCGTTTCTGCTATTTTGGTTTGCCGGGACGTTCGGTGTTGGGTTTCGGAGAGTTTTGGGACACTTAGTCCCTAAATGAGAGCTTAAGAGTTGGAAAGTGGTTCATAGTCGAAATAGTGTGAAGACGGCCTCGGTATGGAAATTTGATGGTTCCGTTAGCTTCGTTAGGTGATTTCGGGGTTGGGAGCTTGTTTGGAATGTATTTTGGAGGTCCGTAGCTAATTTAGGCTTGCAATGCCGAAGTTTGTATTTTTGAAGTTTTCGGTCCAATAGTGAGTTTTTGATCCGACGGTCGAAATGGAATTCCGTAAGTTGGAGTAGCTTCGTCATGTTATTTGGGACGTGTGTGTAAAATTTTAGGTCATTCGGACGTGTTTTGGTTAGGTTTTTTATCGAAAGTGTATTTTTGATGAAATTGGAAGTTCTTAGGCTCAAATCCTTGAATTAATCGAGTTTATGACGTTGTTTTAGGTGGTTTAAGGGTTGGTACAAGTTTGAATGAGGTATTAGGTGTTATTGGTGTTTTTGGTTGAGGTCCCGAGGGCCTCGGGATGATTTCGGATGGTCGACGGATGAATTTTGGATGTTGAGATACATCACTTTTTCTACTTCTGGTATTTTTTCGCTTCTGCGGCTTGGGAACCATAGAAGCGGAGCCGTAGAAACGGCCTTGGCACCGCAGAGGCGAGTTCGGGCATATCCGTTAGGTTCCGCAGAAGCGATGGGAATTCTACAGAAGCATATTCGCTTCTGCGAGAAAAGGATCGCATAAGTGGAATCTTGGATCTTTAGTGAAAGTCGTAGAAGCGACTTGTGTTTCGCATAAGCAAGACCGCAGAAGCGGTCCCTTAACCGCAGATACAGAAATCACTGGTCATAAATAGTGAATTTGAGGGTTTAGTTTTAAAAGTTGGAAAAATCAAATTGGAGCTCGAGAGAGGGCGATTTTGAGAGGGTTTTGAAGAGAAAATCATTGGGTAACATTTATTTGATCCTTTATAGTTATATTTCATCAATCTTTAGTTAATTTCAACATTTAATTTCGAAATTTTTGGTAGAAACCAGGGGAAAAGTTCTTAGACCTATAATTGAGAATTTGAGAGGTCATTTGGACTCTGATTTCAGTGTTCTTGTTATGTATAGACTCGTCAGAGTACGAGGGTTCTAAAAATGTGAAAATTATCCGGTTTCGAGACGTTGGCCTAAGGGGTGTTTTGGTCATTTTACCTAAATTCGTGTTTTATCTTTGAATTAAATAGTAGAATCAGTTGGTTGAGGTGTTATTTACGATATGTAATTGAATTGAATAGATTTGGGCCATTAGGAGTCGGATACTCATGGCAAAGGAGTGGTTCCTAGTTGATTTTTTTCCGATTCGAGGTAAGTGGCTTGTCTAACCTTGTGTGGAGGACCTTTTCCCTTAGAATATGATATTTGGTAGTTGAATGACTTGTATGTGAGGTGATAAGCGCGTACTTGAGCTAATTGTTGGAAATCCATTTTTACTTGAAGTATTTAAATTGAGTTTTTCTTGCTTATCTGATTATTTTGAATTTCAAGTTTATCCTATGCTAGTTTAGAGAATCATATTTATTTGACTTATTAGCTTAAGTGCTTACACTGTCTTGGTTGTACTACGTGAAGCATATTAGGCTAGGATTTTCCATTACACGTTCTGAGTTTAGCATTTATCCTAATGTTTTGGGTTGTTATTGTGAGTTTTAAATTGGGACTACGTGACGGCATCCCGGGAGATCCCCCTGTACTTGTTATGTTCTGGACTAAGGTGCGGGATACCAAGAGATCCCTGGCACATGTAAATGTAAGTTTTGAGGATACCAAGAGATCCCTCATGTATATAATGAGGATACCAAGAGATCCTCGGGATACCAAGAGATCCCTCGTGTATATTTTGAAGATACCAAGAGATCCTCGGGATACCAAGAGATCCCTAGTGTATATTTTGAGGATACTGCTTCCTTTATTTATCCTGTTCAGATTCTCGTTGTAGACTTTATCTATACCGTTTTTCCTTATCTTACCATATATTATGTTTATATTAGTAGGGACCTGACATTTCTCATCATTACCCAACCGAGGTTTGACTTGGCACTTACTGAGTACCGCTGTGGTGTACTCATGCCCTTTCTGCGAATGTTTTTCATGTGCAGATCCAGGTAGCTCTACCCAGGCGTATCAACCTCGAGGCAGAGAGACCTAGCAGAGATTTCGAGGTACATCTCCTGCGTCCTCGGAATTTTAGTCTCTTTCTTATTCTAGCTTTAACAGTTAGCTTTCTCCTTTTCGTACCATTCATTTTAGATATTCTGGAGTTAGAGCTATGTATTTACTTTCCATTAGCCTGTGTTCCCATGAGTTTTCAGGTTTTGGGGTGATGTTGTAGACTTCCACATTATTGAGTAATAAATGCCGAGAGGCATCTTTTATATAGTTTTCTTTTAATTGTTCATTTTTAAATAATTTATTCCGCAAGTTATGTTGCTGTTCTGCATTGTTAGGCTTATCTAGTCATAGGAACTAGAACTGGGGTTGTGATAAGTTGGTATCAGAGCTCTAGGTTCATAGGAGTCACGAAACATATGCCGATTTATTAGAGTCTCGCTGATCGGTACGGAGACGTCTGTACCTATCTACGAGGGGCTATGTAGTTGCTAGGTAAAATTTCCACTTCATTTGATTTCCTTGTTGTGCGATATTTTGACATAACAAAATTCTAAACTTCTGTCTTCTATTCTCTTACAGATGGTGAGAACACGCGCTACTCGGGATGATTAGGCACCTGCGCCCCCCACTGCAGCCGTTAGAGGCTGGTGCCGGGGAAGAGGTCAAGGACGCGCACGTGGTGCAGCCAGAGCACCTGTGCTAGCTGGCCCCGAGGCACCACTAGCAAATCTAATCGGAGCCCAGGCACCTGGCACGCCTAATACTGCCACTACTACTCCAGCTCTCCAGGAGACTTTGGCTTAGTTCATGAGTATGTACACCACCTTGGCTCAAGCAGGGTTGCTTCCCCTTGCTACAGCGATATCCCAGGCCGGGGGAGGAGCACAGACTCCTGCCGCTCGCACTCCTGAGTAGTGAGTGCAGGTTGAGCAGGTTCCCGAGATTATTCCCATACCACCTGCAGTGCCAGTTCAGCTCGAGGACGGGTCAGCTACTTCAGAGGACGAGCAGCGGAGACTTGAGACGTTTAAGAAGTATGGTCCCCCAGTATTCAGTGGATTAGCATCAGACGATGCCTTGGAATTTCTAGAGGAGTGTCACCGTATTATTTGCACCATGGGAATAATAGAGTCCAACGGGGTTTCCTTTACTGCTTTTCAGCTTCGGGGAGCCGCCTATGATTGGTGGTGCACTTATGAGATAGATAGTTCAATCGAGGCTGCTTCACTGACTTGGACCCAATTCTCGGATATGTTTATGAGAGAGTTCGTCCCCCTAAGTCTCAGGGATGCATGGCGCGCAGAGTTTGAGCATTTGCGGCTGGGTGCTATGACCATTTCGGAGTATGCTATCCATTATACCAGGTTGGCCAGGCATGCACCGACCTTGGTTACTACAGTCCGTGAGAGAGTTTGCAGGTTCATTAAGGGTTTTATCCCATCCATAAGATCTAGTATGGCTCGAGAGTTAAAGATAGACATTCCTTACCAGCAGATAGTGAGCATTGCTAGGAGGATCGAGGGTATGCTCGCTAGGGAGCGAGTGGAGAGGGAGGCCAAAAGGTCTCTAGAGTCGGGCCACTACTCTAGTGTCCATACCCCGGTAGCTGGTTGTCATGGTAGGGGTTATGTGGGTCGCCCCATTCATTAAGCTCTTCCAACAGCCAGCAGTGCTCCAGCTCCGCCTATACCTTAGGAGCCTTACTATGCACCTCCACTATCTAGCGTGCCTCCTGCGTGGGGTACTTTCAGAGGTCAGTCCAGCAGATCTGGCACGAGCCAGTCACAACCACCGCACCCTCCCAGAGCTTGTTTTATGTGTGGTGCCACCCGTCATATGGAGAGTGATTGCCCTAGACTTGGGAGGAGTGCGCCTCTAGAGGCTTCTCAGCCACAGTGCGCTTAGCAGAGTTCTCAGGCCATGATCACTGCTCCAGCTGCTACCCCAACTGCCCAGCCGGCTAGGGGTAGAGGTCGGGTAGATAGAGGCCATCCTCGAGAGAGGAGCTGGGCCAGATATTATGCTATTCCTACTCGTACCGAGGCTGTTGCCTCTGACTCCGTCATTACAGGTATTATACTAGTTTGTCATAGAGAGGCATCGGTTCTATTCAATCTGGGCTCTACTTATTCTTATGTGTCTTCTTACTTTGCTCCGCATTTTGGTGTGCCTGGGGATTCTTTGAGTGCCCCCGTTTATGTTTCTACTCCTGTGGGGGATTCTCTTATTGTGGACTAGGTTTATCGGTTATGTTTGGTTACTATTCATAGTTTTGAGACCAGAGCGGATTTATTGTTACTCGATATGGTTGACTTTGATATTATCTTGGGCATGGACTGGTTGTCACCCCATTTTTCTATTCTTGATTGTCCCGCCAAGACCGTGACATTGGCTATACCAGTTATTCTATATGTTGAGTGGAGTGGTACTTTAAATCACAGTCCCAGTAGAGTTATCTCCTTTCTTAAAGCTCAACGTATGGTTGAGAAGGGGTGTGCCACGTATTTAGCTTATGTGAGAGATGTCGGTGCTGATGCCCTTTCTGTTGATTTAGTCCCAGTAGTACGAGATTATCCCGATGTGTTTCCAGCTGATCTTTCGGGCATACCGCCCGATAGAGATATTATTTTTGTCTTTGATCTGTTACCGGGCACTCAGCCCATTTCCATTCCTCCGCACCATATGGCTCCTCCCTAGTTGAAGGAGTTGAAGGATCAGTTATAAGAATTGCTTGTTAAGGGCTTTATTCGTCCTAGTGTTTCACCGTGGATTGCTCCTGTCTTGTTTGTGTAGAAAAAGGATGGTTCCATGCATTTGTGTATTGATTATCTCCAGTTGAACAAGGTTACAGTGAAGAACCATTATCCTTTGCCTTTTATTGAGGATCTATTTGAGCAGCTTCGGGGCGCACAAGTGTTTTCTAAGATTGACTTGCGCTCAGGTTACCATCAGTTGAAGATTCGGGAGCCAGACATCCCGAAGACTACCTTGAGCACTTGGTATGGCCATTATGAGTTCCTTGTTATGTCATTTGGGCAGATTAATGCCCCAACAACTTTTATGCATTTGATGCATAGTGTGTTCAGGCCATATCTCGATTCGTTCGTCATTGTTTTCATAGATGATATTCTTGTATACTCCTGAAGTCGGGAAGATCATGAGCATCACTTGAGGACAGTGCTTCGGACCCTAAGAGAGATGAAGTTATATGCAAAGTTCTCAAAATGTGAGTTTTGGTTGAGTTCGGTGGCATTCTTAGGCCACTTGGTTTCGAGTGGATCCGAGGAAGATAGAGTCCATGCAGAGTTGGCCCAGGCCATCCTCATGTACAGAGATTCGCAGTTTCCTTGGTTTGGCGGGCTACTACCGTCGTTTTGTTGAGGGATTTTCATCGGTTGTGGCCCCTATGACTAGATTGACCTAGAAGGGTGCCCCATTTCAGTGGATAGAGGAATATGAGGGGAGCTTTCAGAAGCTCAAGACAACTTTCACTACAACCCCAATTTCGATGTTGCCTACTGGTTCAGGGTCTTATACTATCTATTGTGATGCCTCGAAAGTTGGTCTCGGAGAAGTGTCGATGTAGGACGGTAGGGTGATTGACTACGCATCCAGATAGTTGAAGATACATGAGAAGAATTACTCTATCCACGACCTTGAGCTAGCTGCTATTGTTCATGCCTTGAAGATCTAGCGTCATTATTTGTACGGTGTGCCTTGTGAGATCTATACTGACCATCGGAGTTTGCAGCACTTGTTCAAGCAAAAGGATCTAAATATGCATCATAGGAGGTGGTTAGAGTTGCTGAAGGATTATGATATTACTATTGTATATCACCCGGGCAAGGCCAATATTGTGGCAGATGCCTTGAGTCATCGAGTAGACAGTCTGGGGAGTTTGGCATATTTACCAGCTTCAGAGAGGCCTACAGCGATGGATGTGCAGACCTTAGCCAGCCAGTTTGTGAGATTGGATCTTTCGGAGCCCAGTCGGGTTCTAGCTTATGTGGTTTCCTGATCTTCCTTATTTGATTGTATCAGGGAGCAACAGTATGAATACCCTCATTTGCTTGTCCTTAAGGACAAGGTTCACGAGGGTATTGAGGATGCAGGGCCGGATTTGTATGCCCAATGTTGATGAGCTTCGAGAGTTGATTTTAGTAGAGGCCCATAGTTCGCGGTATTCCATCCATCCGGGTGCTGCGAAAATGTATCAGGACTTGAGGCAACACTATTGGTGGAGGCGAATAAAGAAAGATATAGTTGGTTATGTGTCTAGATGCCTTAACTGCCAGCAGGTGAAGTATGAGCACCAGCGACCGGGTGGGTTGCTTCAGCAGATACAGATTCCGGAGTGGAAATGGGAGAGTATCACCATGGATTTTGCATCTGGACTCCCACAGACCTTGAAGAAGTTTGATGCCATTTGGGTTATTGTGGATCAGCTCACCAAGTCCGGTCATTTCATTCCTGTGTGTATCACTTATTTATCAGAGCGGTTGGCGGAGATTTATATCCGAGAGATCTTTAGTCTGCATGGTATTCTAGTCTATATTATTTTAGACAGAGGTACTCAGTTTACATCGCAGTTCTGGAGTGCCGTGCAGCAGGAGTTAGGTACTCAAGTGGAGTTGAGCACAACATTTCACCCCAGAAGGACGAAAGTCCGAGCGCACTATCCAGAATCTTGAGGATATGCTCCGTGCGTGTGTGATTGAGTTTGGAGGGTCTTGGGATCAGTTCTTGCCATTGGCGGAGTTTTCTTACAACAACAGTTATCAGTCCAGCATTTAGATGGCGCGGTATGAGGCTTTATATGGTAGGAGGTGTAGTTCTCCGGTGGGTTGGTTTGAGCCGGGTGAGGCCAGGCTATTGGGCACTGAGTTGGTTTAGGATACATTAGAGAAGGTTAAGGTGATTCAGAATAGACTCCGTACAGCCCAGTCCAGACAGAAGAGCTACGTGGACAAGAAGGTTTATGATGTTTTGTATATGTCTGGTGAGTGGGTTCTGCTTCGGGTTTCGCCTATGAAAGGTGTCATGAGGTTTGGGAAGAATGGAAAATTGAGTTCGAGGCTTATTGGCCCTTTTGAGACTTTGAGACGAGTTGTGGAGGTTGCATATGATCTTTCCTTACCTCCTAGTTTGGCCGGAGTTCATCCAGTATTTCATGTTTCGATGCTCCGGAGGTAACATGGTGACCCATCACAGGTGTTGGATTTCTGTTCAGTCCAGTTGGACAAAGATCTATCCTATGTTGAGGAGCCAGTGGCTATATTGGACAGCCAGATCAGAAAGTTGAGGTCAAAGAACATTGCTTCAGTAAAGGTTCAGTGGTGGGGTCAGCCGGCCAAGGAGGCGACTTGGGAGACCGAGCGGGATATGTGCAGCCAGTACCCTCATCTTTTCACTACTTCAGTTATGTTTTCTATGCTCGTTTGAGGACGAACGAATGTTTAAGTATAGGAGGATGTGACGACTCGGTTGGTCGTTTTAAGAATTAATGCCCCGATCCCCCTATTAACTGTTTTTCTTAAGTTTATTTCTGCTATTTTGGTTTGCCGGTGCGTTCGGTGTTGGGTTTCGGAGAGTTTTGGGACACTTAGTCCCTAAATGAGAGCTTAAGAGTTGGAATGTGGTCCGTAGTTGGAACAGTGTGAAAATGGCCTCGGTATGGAAATCCGATGGTTCTGTTAGCTCCGTTAGGTGTTTTCGGGGTTGGGAGCGTGTTTGGAATATATTTTGGAGGTCCGTAGCTACTTTTGGCTTGAAATGCTGAAGTTTGTATTTTTGAAGTTTCCGGTCCGATAGTGAGTTTTTGATCTGAGGGTCGAAATGGAATTCCGGAAGTTGCAGTAGCTCTGTCATGTCATTTGGGATGTGTGTGCAAAATATCAGGTCATTCGGACGTGTTTTGGTTAGGTTTTTTATCGAAAGTGTATTTTTGATGAAATTGGAAGTTCTTAGGCTCAAATCCTTGAATTAATTGAGTTTCCGACATTATGTTAGGTGGTTTAAGGGTTGGTACAATTTCGAATGAGGTATTAGGTGTTATTGGTGCTTTTGGTTGTGGTCCCGGGGGCCTCGGGATGATTTCGGATGGTCGACGGATGAATTTTTTAAAGTTGAGATACATCTTTTCTGCTTCTGGTATATTTTTGCTTCTGTGGCTTGAGAACCGCAGAACCGGAGCCGCAGAAGCAGCCTTGGCACTACAGAAGCTAGTTTGGGCATATCCGTCAGGTTCCGTAGAAACGATGGGAATTCCGCAGAAGCGGTCCGCTTCTGCGATAAAAGGACCGCAGAAGCGGAATCTTAGATCTTTAGTGAAATTCATAGAAGTAACTTATGTTTTGCATAAGCGAGACCGCAAAAGCGGTCCCTTAACCGCAAAAGAGCAAATCACTGGTCAAAAATAGTGAATTTGAGGGTTTAGTTTCAAAAGTTGGAAAAATCAAATTGGAGCTCGGGAGAGGGCGATTTTGAGAGTCTTTTGAACAGAAAATCATTGGGTAACATTTCTTTGATCCTTTCTAGTTATATTTCATCAATCTTTAGTTAATTTCAACATTTAATTTCGAATTTTTGCTATAAATTGGAGGAAAAGTTCTTAGACCTTTAATTGAGAATTTGAGAGGTCATTTGGACTCTGATTTCAGTGTTCTTGTTATGTATAGACTCGTGAGAGTACGAGGGTTTTGAAAATGTGAAAATTATCCGGTTCTAAGATGTTGGCCTGAGACGCTTTTTGGTCGTTTTACCCAAATTCGCATTTTATCTTTGAATTAAATAGTAGAATCAGTTGTTTGAGGTGTTATTTACGATATGTAATTGAGTTGAATAGATTTGGGCCATTTGGAGTCGGATACTCGTGGAAAAGGCATGGTTCCTAGTTGATTTTGTGCCGGTTCGAGGTAAGTGGCTTCTCTAACCTTGTGTGGGGGACCTTTCCCCTTAGGATATGATATTTGGTAGTTCAATGCCTTGTACGTGAGGTGACGAGTGCATACTTGAGCTAATTGTTGGAAATCCGTTTTTACTTGAAGTATTTAAATTGATTTTTTCTTTCTTATGTGATTATTTTGAATTGCAAGTTTATCATATGCTAGTTTAGAGAAGCATGCTTATTTGACTTATTAGCTTAAGTGCTTAAACTGTCTTGGTTGTGCTACGTGAAACATGTTAGGCCAGGATTTTCTATTACTTGTTCTGAGTTTAGTATTTATCCTAATGTTTTGGGATGTTATTGTGTTTTTTAAATTGGGACTACGGGACGGCATCCCAGGAGATACCCCTGTAATTGTTATGTTCTGTACTGAGGTGCGGGATGCCAACAGATCCCTGGGACATGTAAATGTAAGTTTTGAGGATACCAAGAGATCCTCGGCATACCAATAGATCCGTCGTGTATATGATGAGGATACCAAGAGATCCTCGGGATACCAAGAGATCCCTCGTGTATATTTTGAGGATACCAAGAGATCCTCGAGATACCAAGAGATCCCTCATGTATATGATGAGGATACAAATAGATCCTCGGGATACCAAGAGATCCCTTGTAGACTTCTGCATTATTGAGTAATATATGCCGAGCGACATCTTTTATACAGTTTTCCTTTAATTGTTCATTTTTAAATAATTTATTCCACAAGTTATGTTGTTGTTCCGCATTGTTAGGCTTACCTAGTCATAGGAACTAGGTGCCATCACGACACATTCACGGAGGACGAATTGGGGTCGTGACAGTTGGTATCAGAGCTCTAGGTTCTTAGGAGTTACGAAATACAGGCTGGTTTATTAGAGTCTCGCTGATCGGTATGGTGACATCTGTACTTATCTAGGAGGGGCTATGTAACTGCTAGGTAAAATTTCTACTTCATTTGATTTCCTTGTTGTTTGATATTTTGACATCACAAAATTCTAAACTTCTGTCTTCTATTCTCTCACAGATGGTGAGGACACGCGCTACTCAGGATGATCAGGCACCCGTTCCCCCTACTGCAGCCGTTAGAGGCTGGGGCCGAGGCCGGGGCCGGGGCCGGGGCCGGGGTCGGGGAAGAGTCGAGGACGTGCACGTGGTGCAGCTAGAGCACCTACGCGAGCTGCCATCGAGGCACCACCAGCAGATCTAGCCGGAGGCCACGAACCTGGCATGCCTACTACTGCCACTACTACTCCACCCCTCTAGGAAACTTTGGCTCAGTTCATGAGTAATACACCACCTTGGCTCAAGCAGGGTTGCTTCCCCTTGCTGCAGCCACATCCCAGGCCGGGGGAGGAGCACAGACTCCTGCCGCCCGCACTCCTGAGCAGCGAGTGCAGGTTGAGTAGGTTCCCGAGATTATTCCCGCACCCCCTGTAGTGCCAGTTCAGCCTGAGGACGGGTCATCTGCTTCAAAGGACGAGCAACAGAGACTTGAGAGGTTCAAGAAGTATGATCCCCCAGTATTCAGTGGATTAGCATCAGACATTGCCTTGCGATTGCTAGAGGAGTATCACCGTATTCTTCGCACCATGGGCATAGTAGAGTCTAGCAGGGTTTCTTTTATTGGTTTTCAGCTTCGGGGACCCGCCTGTGATTGGTGGCGCACTGATGAGATAAACAATCTAGTCGAGGCTGCTTCACTAACTTGGACCCAGTTCTTGGATATGTTTATAAGAGAGTTCATCCCCCAGAGTCTCAGGGACGCATGGCACGCAGAGTTTAAGCACTTTCGCCATTTCCAGGGTGCTATGTCCATTTTGGAGTATGCTATCCATTATATCAGGTTGGCCAGGCATGTACCGGCCTTGGTTAATACAGCCCGTGAGAGAGTTTGCAGGTTCATTGAGGGTCTTATCCCAGCCATCAGATCTGGCATGGCTCGAGAGTTGGAGATGGACATTCCTTACCAGCAGGTAGTGAGCATTGCTAGGAGGATCGAGGGTATGCTCGTAAGGGAGCGAGTGGAGAGGGAGGCCAAGAGGTCTTGAGAGTCGGGCTACTACTTTGGTGCCCATACCCCAGCAGCAGGACGTCATGGTTGGGGTTATGTGGGTCGCCCCGTTGATGCAGCTCTTCCAGTAGCCAGCAGTGCTCCAGCTCCGCCTATACCTCAGAAGCCTTACTATGCACCTCCAGTTTCTAGCGTGCCTCCTGTGCAGGGTGCTTTCAGAGGTCAGTCCAACAGATCTGGCCCGAGCCAGTCATTGCCACTGTGCCTTCCCAAAGCTTATTTTGAGTGTGGTGACACCCGTCATGTGGTGAGGGATTGCCTTAGACTTGGGAGGATTGTGCCTCCACAAACTTCTCAGCCACAACACTCTTAGCCGAGTTCTCAGGCCATGATCACAGCTCTAACTGCTAGCCCACCTGCCCAGCCGGCTAGGGGCGGAGGTCGGGGAGATAGAGGTCACCCTCGAGAGAGGGGCTGAGCCAGATATTATGCTATTCCTGCTTGTACCGAGGCTGTTGCCTCTGACTCTATCATTACAGGTATTATACTAGTTTGTCATAGAGAGGCATCAGTTCTATTCAATTCGGGATCTACTTATTCTTATGTGTCTTCTTACTTTGCTCCGTATTTGGGTGTGCCTCGGGATTCTTTGAGTGCCCCCGTTTATGTTTCTACTCCTGCGGGGGATTCTTTTGTTGTGGATTGTATTTATCGATCATGTCTGGTTAATATTCGTGGTTTTGAGACCAGAGTGGATTTATTATTACTCGATATGGTTGACTTTGATATTATCTTGGGCATGGACTGGTTTTCACCCTATTTTGTTATTCTAGATTGTCACGCCAAGACTGTGACGCTGGCTATGTCAGGTATTCCGCGTGTTGAGTGGAGTGGTACTTTAGATCAGACTCCCAATAGAGTTATCTCCTTTCTTAAAGCTCGGCGTATGGTGGAGAAGGGGTCTGCCGCGTATTTAGCTAATGTAAAAGATGTCAGTGCTGATAACCTTTCTATTGATTTAGTCCCAGTAGTAAGGGATTACCCCGATGTGTTTCCAGCTAATCTTTCGGGCATGCCGCTCGATAGAGACATTGATTTTTGCATTGATCTATTTCTGGTCACTCAGCCCATTTCCATTCCTCCTTACCGTATGGCTCCTCCCTAGTTGAAGGAGTTGAAGGATCAGTTATAGGAATTGCTTGTTAAGGGCTTTATTCGTCCTAGTGTTTCACTGCGGATTGCTCCTGTCTTGTTTGTGTAGAAAAAGGATGGTTCCATGCATATGTGTATTGATTATCGCCAGTTGAACAAGGTTACAGTGAAAAACCATTATCCTTTGCCTCTTATTGAGGATCTGTTTGAGTAGCTTTGGGGCGCACAAGTGTTTTCTAAGATTGACTTGCGCTCAGGTTACCATCAGTTGAAGATTCGGGAGTCAGACATCCCGAATACTGCCTTGAGGACTCGATATGGCCATTACAAGTTCCTTGTTATGTCATTTGGGCTGATCAATGCCCCAACAACTTTTATGCATTTGATGCATAGTGTGTTCAGGCCATATCTCGACTCGTTCATCATTTTTTTCATAGATGATATTCTTATATACTCCCAAAGTTGGTAAGATCATGAGCAGCACCTGAGGACAGTGCTTCAGACCCTTAGAGAGAAGAAGTTATACACAAAGTTCTCAAAATGTGAGTTTTGGTTGAGTTCGGTTGCATTCTTAGGCCACATGGTTTCGAGTGAGGGCATTCGGGTGGATTCGAGGAAGATAGAGGCTGTGCAAAGTTGGCCTAGGCCGTCCTCAGCTACAAACATTCGCAATTTCCTTGGTTTGGTGGGCTACTACCGTCATTCTGTGGAGGGATTTTCATCGGTTTCTGCCCCTATGACTAGATTGACCCAGAAGGGTGCCCCATTTTAGTGGACAGAGGAGTGTGAGGCAAGCTTTTAGAAGCTCAAGATAGCTTTGACTACAGCCCCAATTTTGATGTTGCCTACTGGTTCGGGGTCTTATACTGTCTATTGTGATGCCTCGAGAGTTGTCCTCGGAGCGGTGTCGATGCAGGACGGTAGGGTGATTGCCTACGCGTCCAGACAATTGAAGATACATGAGAAGAATTACCTGTCCATGACCTTGATCTAGTTGCTATTGTTCATGCCTTGAAGATCTAGCGTCATTATTTGTACGATGTGCCTTGTGAGATTTATTCTGACCATCGGAGTTTGCAGCACTTGTTCAAGCAAAAGGATCTAAATATGCGTTAGAGGAGGTGGTTAGAGTTGCTGAAGGATTATGATATTACTATTCTGTATCACCCGGGCATGGCCAATGTGGTGGCAGATGCCTTGAGTTGTCGGGCGGAGAGTTTGGGGAGTTTGGCATATTTACCAGCTTCGGAGAGGCCTATGGCGATGGATGTGCAGGCCTTAGCCAGCCAGTTTGTGAGATTGGATCTTTCGAAGCCCAGTCGGGTTCTAGCTTGTGTGGTTTCCTGGTCTTCCTTATTTGATCGTATCAGGGAGCAGTAGTATGAAGACCCTTATTTGGTTGTCCTTAAGTACAAGGTTCAGCGTGGAGATGCCAGAGATGTGACCATCGGAGTTAACGGGGTATTGAGGATGCAGGGTGGGATATATGTGCCCAATGTTGATGAGCTTCGAGAGTTGATTTTAGTAAAGCCCATAGTTCGCGGTATTCCATCCATCTGGGTGCCGCGAAGATGTATCAGGACTTGAGGCAGTAGTATTGGTGGAGGCGAATGAAGAAAGATATATTTGGTTATGTGTCTAGATGCCTCAACTGCTAGTAGGTGAAGTATGAGCACCATCGACTGGGTGGGTTGCTTCAGCAGATAGATATTCCGGAGTGCAAATGGGAATGCATCACCATGGATTTTGTATCTGGACTCCCACGGACCTTGAAGAAGTTTGATGCCATTTGGGTCATTGTGGATCAGCTGGCCAAGTCTGCTCATTTCATTCCTGTGTGTACCACTTATTCATTGGAGCGGTTGGTGGAGATTTATATCCGGAAGATCGTTCGTCTGCATGGTATTCCAGTCTCTATTATTTTAGACAGAGGTACTCAGTTTACATCGCGGTTCTGAAGAGCCATGCAGCAGGAGTTAGGTACTCGAGTGGAGTTGAGCATAACATTTCACCCCTAGACAGGCGGACAGTCCGAGCGCACTATCCAGATTCTTGAGGATATGCTCCGTGCGTGTGTGATTGAGTTTGGAGGATCTTGCGATCAGTTCTTTCCATTGGCGGAGTTTGCTTACAACAACAGTTATCAATCCAGCATTCAGATGGCACGATATGAGGCTTTATATGGTAGGAGGTGTAGATCTCCGATGGGTTGGTTTGAGCCGAGTGAGGCCAGGCTATGAGGCACAAAGTTGGTTCAGGATGGATTAGAGAGGGTTAAGGTGATTCAGGATAGACTCTGTACAACCCATTCAAAATAGAAGAGCTACGTGGACACGAAGGTTCGTGATGTTTCCTATATAGTTGGTGGGCGGGTTCTGCTTCGGGTTTCGCCTATAAAAAGCATCATAAGATTTGGGAAAAAAGGAAAGTTGAGTTCGAGGTTTATTGGCCCTTTTGAGATTTTGAGGCGAGTTGGGGAGGTTGCTTATGAGCTTGCCTTACCTCCTAATTTGGTCGGAGTTTATCCGGTATTTCATGTTTCGATGCTCCGGAGGTATCACGGTGACCCGTTGCACGTGTTGGATTTTCGTTCAGTCTAGTTGGACAAGGATCTGTCCTATTTTGAGGAGCCAGTGGCTATATTGGACAGTCAGATCAGAAAGTTGAGGTCAAAGAACATTGATTCAGTGAAGGTTCAGTGGTGGGGTCAGCCGGCCGAGGAGGTGACTTGGGAAACCGAGCGGGATATGCCCAGCCAGTACCCTTATCTTTTCACTATTTAGGTATGTTTTCTATGCTCGTTCGAGGATGAATGAATGTTTAAGTGTAGGAGGATGTGACGACCCGCCCGGTCGTCTTAAGAATTAATGCCCCGATCCCTTATTAACTGTTTCCCCTAAGTTCATTTATGCTATTTTGGTTTGCCGGGACGTTTGGTGTTGGGTTTGGGAGAGTTTTGGGACACAGTCCCTAAATGAGAGCTTAAGAGTTGGAAAATGGTTCATAGTCAAAATAGTGTGAAGAAAGCCTCGGTATGGAAATTCGATGGTTCCATTAGCCCCGTTAGGTGTTTTCGGGGTTGGGAGCGTGTTCAGAATGTATGTTGGAGGTCCGTAACTAATTTAGGCTTGAAATGCTGAAGTTTGTATTTTTGAAATTTCCGGTCCGATAGTGAGTTTTTGATCCTAGGGTCGGAATGAAATTTCAGAAGTTGCAGTAGCTCCGTCATGTCATTTGGGACGTGTGTGCAAAATTTCAGGTCATTCAGACGTGTTTTGGTTAGATTTTTGATCGAAAGTGTATTTTTGATGAAATTGGAAGTTCTTAGGCTCAAATCCTTGAATTAATCGAGTTTCCGACATTGTTTTAGGTGGTTTAAGGGTTGGTACAAGTTTGAATGAGGTATTAGGTGTTATTCGTGCTTTTGGTTGAGGTCCCGGGGGCCTCGGGATAATTTCGGATGGTCGACGGATGAATTTTGGAAGTTGAGATACATCAGTTTTTCTGCTTCTGGTATTTTTTCGCTTCTGGGACTTGGGAACCGCAAAAGCGGCCTTGGCACCGCAGAAGCGAGTTTGGGCATATCTGTCAAGTTCCGCAGAAGCGATGGGAATTCCGCAAAAGCGGATTCGCTTCTGTGAGAAAAGGACCGCAGAAGCGGAATCTTGGATCTTTTGTGAAAGTCATAGAAGCGACTTATATTTCGCTTAAGCGAGACCGCAAAAGAGGTCACTTAACCACAGAAGCGGAAATCACTGGTCCGAAATAGTGAATTCGAGGGTTTAGTTTCAAAAGTTGGAAAAATTAAATCGGAGCTCGGGAGAGGGCAATTTTGAGAGGGTTTTGAAGAGAAAATCATTGGGTAACATTTCTTTGATCCTTTCTAGTTATATTTCATCAATATTTAGTTAATTTCAACATTTAATTTCGAAATTTGGGTAGAAATTGGGGGAAAAGTTCTTAGATATTTAATTGAGAATTTGAGAGGTCATTTGGACTCCAATTTCAGTGTTCTTGTTATGTATAGACTCGTGAGAGTACGAGGATTCTGGAAATGTGAAAATTATCTGGTTCTAAGATGTTGGCCTGGGGGGCTTTTTGGTTATTTTACCTAAATTCGCGTTTTGTCTTTGAATTAAATAGTAGAATAAGTTGCTTGAGGTGTTATTTACGATATGTAATTGAATTGAATAGATTTGGGCCATTTGGATTCGGATAATCGAGCCAAAGGCATGGTTCCTAGTTGATTTTGTGTCGGTTCGAGGTAAGTGGCTTGTCTAACCTTGTGTGGGGAACCTTTCCCCTTAGGATATGATATTTGGTTGTTGAATGCCTTGTACGTGAGGTGACGAGCGCATACTTGATCTAATTGTTGGAAATCCGTTTTTACTTGAAGTATTTAAATTGAGTTTTTCTTCCTTATCTGATTATTTTGAATTGCAAGTTTATCCTATGCTAGTTTAGAGAAGCATGTTTTTTTGACTTATTAGCTTAAGTGCTTAAACTGTCTTGGTTGTACTACGTGAAGCATGTTAGGCCAGGATTTTTTATTACTTGTTTTGAGTTTAGCATTTATCCTAATGTTTTGGGCTGTTATTGTGTGTTTTAAATTGGGACTATGGGACGGCATCCCGGGAGATCCCCCTGTACTTGATATTTTCTGTACTGAGGTGCGGGATACCAAGAGATCCCTGGCACATGTAAATGTAAGTTTTGAGGATACCAAGAGATCCTCGGGATACCAAGAGATCCCTCGTGTATATGATGAGGATACCAAGAGATCCTCGGGATACCAAGAGATCCCTCATGTATATTTTGAAGATACCAAGAGATCCCTCGTGTATATTTTGAGGATACCAAGAAATCCCTCGTGTATATGATGAGGATACCAAGAGATCCTCGGGATACCAAGAGATCCTCGAGATACCACGAGATCCCTCGTGTATATTTTGAGGATACCAAGAGATCCTAGGGATACCAAGAGATCCCCAGCTATTATTTCCTTTTGTGAGTAATATTCCTTATATTGTTTAGTTTCTGCTTCGTATTACTGCTTCCCTTATTTATCCTGTTCAGATTCTCGCTGTAGACTTTATCTATACTGCTTTATCTTATCTTATCATATATTATGTTTATCTCAGTAGGGCCCTGACCTTCCTCGTCACTACCCAATCGAAGTTAGGCTTGGCACTTACTGAGTACCGCTGTGGTGTACTCCTGCCCTTTCTGCGCATTTTTTCATGTGCAGATCTAGGTAGCTCTGTCCAGGCGTATCATCCTCGAGGCGGAGAGATCTAGCAGAGATTTCGAGGTACATCTGCCGCATCCGCAGACCTGGAGTCTCTTTCTTATTCTAGCTTTAGTAGTTAGCTTTCTCCTTTTCGTACTGTTCGTTTTAAACATTCTGGAGTTAGAGCTATGTATTTACTTTCCGTTAGCCTGTGTTCCCATGAGTTTTCGAGTTTTTGGGTGATGTTGTAGACTTCCGCATTATTGAGTAATATATGCCGAGCGGCATCTTTTATACAATTTTCTTTTAATTGTTCATTTTTAAATAATTTATTCCGCAAGTTACATTGTTGTTCCGCATTGTTAGGCTTACCTAGTCATAAAAACTAGGTGCCATCATGACATGTTCACGGAGGGCGAATTGGGGTCGTGACATATACGAAGAAAATATTGAGATTAATTTAAGAATATAAAAATTATGAAAAAATACCCATTGATGCTAACACATAGTTTTAAAGGTATATATGCACTTCAAAAATATTATAGGGAAAAATTGGGTATAAAACACACACACACACACACACACATATATTGGAAATTAATATATATATGTGCATGGGCTATAATTCTAAAGTTATTGCAATTATTTCCAAAAAATACCAATTTGACTATTTATGAAATAATTAAAACTTAATAAGACCATGAATGGTAATATTAAATCAAGAAATATTTTAAAATTATCTATAATGTAATGTCACGACCCCAACCCGGTCGTGATGGCGCCCAACACACTACTAGGCAAGCGCGATCATTCATAGCAATTTCCCCAATTAACCAAACAAATAAAAGCAATACTTATCCAAGTAAAAGTTCGAAATACTGATATAATACGNTAAAGACAGTATATCATCCTACTACAAGTCTGTATAATACTGAAAAAGCAGAAATAAAGGAAAAGATAGAAGGGAGAATCCTCGGCTGCGAACGCCGTGTAGCTACCTCGAATACTCCCGGGAGGAACTCCGAATCAACTAGACTCACTCCGCCTGATGAGAAGAACCTGGATCTGCACACATGGTGCAGGGAGTAAAGTGAGTACTTCCAACTCAGTGGTAATTAAAGTGAATAACAACTGAAAGTACAAAATCCAAAAAGGGCACAAATAATGCTATCTTAAGCAGTAAACTAAATAGACAGTAGAATCCATGAAATTATAGAAAATCATTCTCTTTAAAGAAATCAATTGAACAAGAATACACAAATAATGTCAGCCATTGTTACCTGACCAAAGTGTTTCAGTGTCATTGTTACCACTAGTCAGTCATTGTTACATGACTGGTCAGTCATTATTACCTGACCGAAACACATACAACAGTGTCATTGTTACCACTGTTCATATGAAAGGGGTACCCCGCGCTCACTGTGGGTGTGCAAACTCCGAAGGGGCTCCTTCAGCCCAAGCACTATCAATAAGGCCTGAAAGCCTGAATAATATCAACACAAGGCCTGAAAGCCTGCTCTCAATACACCCGAGGCCTGAAAGCCTCCTCACATAACACTCGAGGCCTGAAAGCCTCCTCACATCACTCATCATGCCCTCACATATGGCCCTC
>MU789213.1:130596-177053 GCA_026770625.1 Nicotiana glauca
GATGTGCAAATCCGGGGTTTTAAACCCTCAGAATATCATTCACAAGTATTACTCACCTCTAGCCTGCCGATAATCTAGCTCGCCAAGCCTTTCCCTCTCGTATCTACCTCCTCGAGCGTAGAATCTGATCAAAACCATAATGGATACATCAAAATAGGCTAATGGAACATAACCCAATCGAAATAACTCGAAAAACACCAAAAAACACGAAGTTGGCAAAACCCAAGCCCCGGGCCCACTTCTTGAAAACATACAAAATTTATATTTCCGGTATCCTCGTCTCACCACGAGTCCATACATATAAAATACACAAGAATCGGAGTCCATTTGACCCCTCAAATTATCACTTTACTCTTTCTTAGGCTTCAAGCAAAAACCTCCATTTTTACCCTTTGATTCCTTCAATTTTCGGTGATTAATTCACATTTTTACACTATAATATCATAATCCAAGTCCAAATATCCATACCTGATGTTTCTCCTTCGAAGCCTCTTCAAAATCGCCCAAAAATCGCCTTAGTTCGCACCCCAAAATGATTTTACACTTCTGAAATTCGAATACACTGATTTCATTAAACCCTCTGACATTTTCGCTTCTGCAGTCCCGCTACTACTTCTGCGGATTCCTGACCGCTTTTGCGGTTTCACTTAAATTCCAATGGACCGCTTCTGCGGTCTTATACCGCTTCTGCAGTAGCCGCCTTTGCGATCAAAGGACCGTTTCTGCGGTCTTAGCCAAACTCAGGACCGCTTCTGCGGTCGCCAATCCGCTTCTGCAGAATAAAGTCCGCTTTTGCGGAAAAATGCCCAGGCCTCAAGGGCCGCTTCTGCGATCATCCAACCACATCTGCGGGACCGCTTAAGCGGCTCTTCAACCGCAGATGCGGAAACAACAGAAGGTTTCAAACCTACTGCAATTCCAAGCATCCAAACTCCCGATTCATCATCCGAAACCATCCCGAGGCCCCCCGAGACCCCAATGAAAAACACCAACCCACTCCAAAACATCATACGAACTTGTTCCAATCATAAAAATACGTCCTTTAACATAAAAATCATCAAATCACGACGGATTCAAGCCTAAATTCAACTAAAACTTCCGAATCTCACATCCAATCAAAAACCCGACCAAACGACATCCGAATGACCTAAAAATTTGCAGACATACCCAAAATCACCTAAGGAAGCTACTGCAACTCTCGGAATTCCATTCCGACTCCCTGACCAAAATCTCACCTATCAACCGGATTTCGCCAAAATTCCAACTTCACCAATTCAAGCCTATTTCTATACTGTACCTCCAAATTCAATTCCGATCGCTCTCCTAAGTCACAAATCATCCCCCGAAGCTAACCAAACCACCGGAAATTACATCCGAGCCCTCTAACCACATAGTCAACTTCCGGTTGACTTTTTTTGAAACAAACTCCCTTCTAAAAGGCTATGTGCCTTATTTTCAACCAGAACCAATTCAATTACACCCGATCGACTCTAATACTGATATAGAAACATGAAGCAACACAATAAGGGGAAAACGGGGTGGTAACTCACGTGACGATGGGCCGGGTCGTCACATGTAATTTTATACGAAGAAAATATTGAGATCAATTTAAGAATATAAAATTATGGAAAAATACCCATTGATGCTAACGCATAGTTTTAAAGGTATATATGCACTTTAAAAATATTATAGGAAAAAATTGGGTATAAACACACACACACACACACACACTCTTTATATCTGTGTGTGTGTGTGTGGGGTCATTGAACATTTTATATCGGTTCCAACCTCCTTATTTTTCATAAAGACATAACATATAGATCTCTTCATTCATATATTCAGGTACCTAAACCTCTATTGAGATTTTATAAAGTGTTTTGTAATGTGATCTCCTAGATCACTTGCCTCGCTATTGTGATCATTTTAATCATTTGCTCATCTTCTTTACTAAAGATTTTATTTGAAACTGATTGTCTATACGCTTTAAACGTACCATAGAGTTTGCCCCTCTAGGACTTATTCTAATAGGAGCGTTTGTAGTGAGAATATAGTTTCTTTCTTTGGATCAGCAAATGTGTCTGGCATGCTTTGCTACATACTGCAGATGAATTATCTTTTTATGAACTTCAAGTTCATATTATCTTATTCGAGGATCTAGATGTACAAATGATAATTCATTCCGCATAACTTTTTCTCAACTATTTTTCATGTCTCCCCCTCATGATAGAAAAACTAACTTTCTTCCTCAATTTTGGAAACTTACCTTTGTGTGTTATGGTGTTAATCAAAATATACACCGCACATCAATAAATAAGATGAAATTATTTGGTTCCCGAACCTGAACCACTTGTGAGGGGAGAACGTAATATACTTTTGTATATAACGTATATCAAGCTGATATATATAACTTTGTTCTCACAAGCAATAGTTTGGCTATTAAGTGGAGGCACTCAATAAATTATTTTGCTAAACAATTATCAAGATGAATTGTCTTGAATAGAAAATCTGGAAATTATGCTCTAAATTAAATTATAGAGCAAATTATCAGCAAACATTAGGTTGCAGGTTAATAATAATTGCACATGTAACCATCTCATATATGCATCTTCTGTGGTATACATGGAAGATAAATGAGCCCATATTCACCTTTGATATTTTCAGTATTCATGGGATTGAATCCTAATTTTAATTGGTCTATTAATTAATAAAAATAATATAAGAGAATTCGTACAGTATTTTCTAGTTCTTTAATATTTACCCAAGTGAATTCTATTTTATTTTTGCACATAATACTTAAATTAACATGGCTTACGCCATCACGTGTGCAATTGTCAATAAACTCCAAGTTTATTATGTTATGGGTTTTTATATCAATATACATTCACTTTATTGTGATGTTCCTTTATTTGTGCCGTACAAACTGGAGAATAAAGCGGGTAACTTTTCAGATACATATTACCCCGCTACAAGTTGTAGTAATAGAAGATATTAAATCTTTCCTTTATTTATAGTCTAAATATAACCAACCGCTTTCATGAATACTTTATAAACTCAATAAATTTCTTTGAGACTTACTAGAACACAATACCTTATTGGTAATCAATTGTGTTTCTCCAAAATAGTATAATTGGCTCTTTGAGAGCTTTCAATTAATTTGGTACTACCACATATTCATCAACAACAATATGGTGAATGTCTCTTAAAGAGAAAGTTATAAATTATGGTCATTGTCAAAATTATATGCAAGATCTGTTTCTTGCATTACTTGTCACGACCCAAAAACCAACTCTGTCGTTATGGCACATATCGTGATACTAGGAAAGCTGACCATTTACCAAAAATAACCCGATTTTTCAATTTAAAGACAACTTCAAGCTATTTAATAATAAAACTTCATAAAGAAAATTTGAATAACCAAGTGCGAAAGAAAACCCGACATCGGGGTGTCACTAGTCATGAGCATCTACTAAGAGCTGTCCGATAATACTAACACTAAAAGTAAATAAAGACTGAGGAATAGTGACGAGCAGTAAAACACATATAGTCTACATCATGAAATCTCCGAAATTACAACATTGCTTTCAAATCAGTATGTGAATCAGATCATCTCGTTTTAAAACGCGATTTTCGGTAAAAATCATTTGAAGATATTTTTCAACAGTTTCAATAGAGGTTCAATGCAAAAGAGAGTGAAAGTGATGAAAATCATAAACCTCCCCTCGGGAAAAACTCACTTGTATATCGACCATTGGGCAACATAATCATAAACAACCCCTCGGGCAAACATCACACGTACATAGCCCCTCGGGCAAACATGAATCAGGAACAGCCCCTCGGGCAAACCTCACCATCACTCATATACAACTCCTCGGGAAAAACATCACTCACAATCAAGGTACCACACTCACTGGGGGTGTGCGGACTCCGGAGGGGATCCTTTAGCCCAAGCGCTATAACAAGCCACCTCGTGGCATAAATCAATCAGGCCGTCGGCCTCACATAATCATGAATAAGTAACAATCTATTGTGGTGCGCAACCCGATCCCATAATATACTCACAAAAATAGGTCTTTGGCCTCGCACAATCATAAACCTCCCAAGCCACTTGGGCTATTAGTAAAAACATTGTCAGCCCAAAACAATATTTTATATGCATCAAAACGGGGTAATAAAGACTGGGTTATGAAATCAGTAAAACATAGCATGACTGAGTACATATTTTTAATCGAAACAATGAGAGGATAATAATAAAAGGCCCCTGAGGCTCCAAATAGCTCTGGCACAACGCCCAAATATGGCATTCAACCCAATTTACAGAAATTCTTGCTAAAACACATAAGTATCATATAGTTTTTAGTCAAATACGCAACTTTATAGTTTCTATGGGATTGACCAAGTCACAATCCTCAATGGTGCATGCTCACACCCCTGCCACCTAGCATGTGCATCACGTCAAAGTAGTAAAACGATGCAAAATTCGGGGTTCATACCCTCAGGACTAGATTTACAATCATTACTTACCTTAATCTGAGCAAAATCCTACTAAGACATGTCTTTGCCCCTCGAATCAACCTCCAATCGACCCGAATCTAGCCACAAGCAACAGAACACGATCAAATAGGCTAAATGAACTGATTCCACAAGATAAATACCAAATTATAATCAAAACCCAAAATCAGCTCAAACCCGTCCCTCGAGGCCACGTCTTGAAATCCGACAAAAATTATAAAACTCGAAAGCTCATTCACTCACGAGTCCATACATATGAAATTTATCAAAATTCGACCTCATTTGGTCACTCAAAGCCTCAAAATCTACTCTCTAATTTTTTTAAGCCCTAAATTCCAAAATTTCTAGCTCAACTTCGCAACTAGATGATGAATAAAGCCATAGATTCATGAAATTTATACCATTATATGTTAGAATCACTTAAACCAACGTTGCTCCTTCAAATCTCTCAAAAGATCGCCCCTATCCCGAGTTCCTAAAACCCAAAATCAAAAATGGTGAACAAAACCTCGAGCTTGGGTTTTCTACCCAGCAAAACCGCACATGTGGTCACATTTCCGCTTCTACGGCACTGCACCTGTGGAATTTTCCTCGCAGGTACGGAACTCACTTACTACACCATATCCGCTTCTGCGGCCCCTAAACTGCACCTGCGACCTTGTAGATGCGACCAATCCTCTGCATCTGCAGCTCTGGCCCTAGCCTTCCATTTTCGTATTTGCAGTTCTCCGAGTGCACCTGCGGAACTCCGCAAGTGCATAAACATTAGAAGCATCAACTTCAGCTGCATTATTCCACATCTAAACTCTCTATTAACTATCTGAAATCATCTCGAGGCCCTCGGGACCTCAACCAAACATACCAACACATCATATATCAAGATACGAATTTAGTTGAACCTTCAAAACACTCAAAACAACATCAAAATACCAAATTACATTCGGATTCAAGACTAAGAACTTTTAATTTCAAAATTCCACAAACGATGCCAAAACCCACTAAATCACGGCCGAATGACCTCAAATTTTGCACAGACATCACAAATGACCATACTCCAATTTCTGGAATTTCATTCCGACCTCGATATCAAAATTTTCATTGATGACCAAACTTTCCAATTTTCCAACTTTCGCCAATTCAAGCCTAATTCCACTACGAACCTCCAAATCACACCGAACGTGCACCTAAGGCCGAAATCACCTTATGGAGCTAACAGAACCATCAGAAATTCAATCCGAGGTCAAATACTAAGAAGTCAAAACTTGGTCAAAGCTTTTAAATTTAAAGCTTCAAGCTGAGAATCATTCTTTCAAATTTATCCTGATTAACCTGAAAACCAAAACTGACGATTTACGTTAGTCATAATACATCATACTGAGCTACTCATGCCCTCAAACAACTGAGCGAAGTGCAATTGCTCAAAACAAGCAGTCGAGGTCGTTACATCCTCCCCCACTTAAACATACGTTTGTCCTCGAATGTGCCCAGAGTTGTTCCAAAAGCCATCAAATCGCTGTATAATCTCACTATGCACATACCCGGGGTGATCCCACGTCACCCTATCCCATAACCTTAGAATCAAACTTCCACTTCCGAGATTATCTATAAGATTAGAATCCTACATCTATACACTGAATATGTCTGAACACGCTGTATCACGCCATAACTGTAACTCAAGATGAAATCACATGATATACCACACAACTCAAACATTCATAGCGATAACTTCTAATCACTGCAGCTGCTCAAATAACCCAATAACAGTTACCTCTTATCCTCATTCCAACACTTTCGTATACTACGAATGAAGAAAGAATATGCAGAAATCATAAACCATTCGTCAGATCAATCGGTCATGGAGTTCCCTCTCCTTTGGAAAGGACTATAGTAAATTTCTAAGCCGAGTTTTCATATTATCCTTCCAACATGCTGAAATCGAATTCGATTTGTATTCATCCTAGGTCCAATGATCCCATCTCATTCAACACGACTACTTTAGTAACATGACGCATCAATACCATCTAAAGACATAGCCTGTACAATCCATGCACCAATAAGCAACAATCCAAATGTACTCAAATCATGGAAAATGACTCAAGAGGGAGAACCGTCCCGCAAGCTCAATTAGTAACACCATAATGCAATGCTAATAACCCTTCACACACCGTGGAACCAAAATGCACGAATCTAACACAAGGATCATATCCCAAAATAACTTCGCTATAATGCTCGATCCCATCCAAACACTAGTCCACATGAAATACTTCAAGCCACTCTACTCAAAATCTATACCCATTCGAAATTGGACATCAAGAACCCAAAGTGCATTACCATAACCACAGAGACGCAAATGATATACACTACACAAAACCTGAAAGAACATAACCAATACGCCATCCACCAAGCAATACCCAATATTCTTCCCGCTTAAATTCCGCTATAAGCCCAAATAGAACCACACTATGTGTGCATATAACCAACGGACCATAACTCCTCATAGCATAGAAGATTAACTTACCAATAAATCTCGGAACACAAATACGCTTGACAATAACTGAATGACACCTCTCTCAACAATAGCCATTCAGAGTCAACATGTCTAACTCGATGCAGAACACACATCCATATTGGGTCTGCCAATGAATCCTAAATCAACTTTGGTCACCCACAATAGATGGATAACTCTCCGAAAGTTCACAATGGCTGAGTCATAACATATACTATCATCTAACTATCTTTCCCACATCTTCACAGTCCACAACCACGAAACAATCTACTCACGAGAAATCCCAGTATCCAAATCCATATACGAATCACCATCTCTGATCTCAACTCCACCTCCTGAATGGCAATACTTTGGCAATTATACGGTCATCCCACGAGGACTACTTCTAAAATCATTATGTGCCACAAGACAAAATTTGAACTCCAGCAATCGATCAAACAAGAGAGTGCCACAATATAAATGAAGTATCCATAACTCAAACACTCCGTCCCTTCCTGAATGTGTACTCTCATCAAACCATACCAATTAGTAATATCATTTACCCAGTCATTTGAAACTGTCCATGCTGCCTAAGAATTTATGACCTTTCTTTCAAAACCGAATCATAACCTTACACATGCAAATCTCGATCCTACACAACATCCCGCATATATAATGCCATCCAATTATAAATATGAGAAATTCATAATCCACTCCGAGTCATAAGCAGTACGTACTTAACTAGCTAAGAAATTTCCATTTGATCCCACCTAGGAGAAAATCACTATACATCACATGCTCCTCATGCCAATAGAAAATATACATCTTTAACCGTGGTAGAAACCATCAAGAATGCTCTGAATCCTATTTGCCCAAAACAAAACCTTCAGGACTGAATCCTTCTAACTCAACCCAGCTATGTAGGTCACCAAAAACTCAAGAGCATTGCCACGAAACACATGTAGAAACTCTTTACCTCATAAACACCCAAAGAACTAATCATCCCCATTCCCATGCCGATCTAACCTACTACCAAGTTGTCTTATCTATTCGAGTTTCTTTCTGAATTACCTTCAAATTGATACTTCTTCTCACTATAACACCACAATCCTCATCCCAGGCTCACCACACGAGACCCGAGCATAGAACCACACCGCCCTAAGGCTCATAAGCAGCTAAATACTCTCTTAAATATTCCCAAAAGTACCACATTCAAAATACTTACCCTGAAAGACTTCCTGCAAATCTAAAGCCATTACCTTCCTGATACTGATATGTAGAATCCATAATGATATAAAAGTGTTATGAGTCCTGACACCATCCAATGCAAATCTCAGTTTCCAACCAATGACAAATCCTGAAGATCCCCAATTGTTATATATAAATTCTGAATCCATTAGAACCATTCTCGAGAGTCACCCACTCTACTCAAGTCTCAAATAACTTATCAAACAAACCGAACGACCTGTGCCCCATTAGCATTCCAACACCCTAGGAAGTAACATCACCTTAATGCAACCAAATAAATTCCTGCTCTATGCACATTACATCCTTCACTAATAATAACTCAAGCCATTCCATAATTCTCATACACCTATAAATCATAACACAACCCTTATCCAAAATTTTCTTTACTCGAGTCATCCTCAATCTCAACCCCTGTAAGCCATAACTGATTCACCAGTATACCACAAACTGAAACCAATACGACATATAACCATGCAATCATTGATCAATAGTAGACTCCCCCACTTGGCTCAAAGCCATAGGTCAAAACACACAATAACTCATGATACCCATACTCCATTACTTCCATACTTCCATAGTGAGATTCAACTAAATCCTTTATAAGCTCATGCAATACAACCCGTCTAATACATCAAATTATTTGCAAATCTCAGATTCACCCTCGTAACAGTCAAGAAAACTCTCATATGCGATCCAAACTCAAAATGCAGCACATACAACTCACTAGTAAAGTAGGACTCGCTACAAAACAACATAGGGGTCACACACCCTTAGGACACTCAGCAGGAGATAACTCACCTGCTTCGCCTCAAACTAACATTTCTTTATACCCTTCCACTGTCATAACCACCATGCAATCACTTTATCTTTCTGAGTCTGAACTCATATCATGATATGAAATCTACTTCATTCCCCAACTAAACAACATGGAAAGATCCTTCAACACACCCGTAACTCGGGGCTATACATCAAATTAAGATGGAAGTCAAGCACCGAATATTTGTTTCTACACCTCGATCAGACACTTCTCGTCGCATTCAAATACTATGAAAGATATCTCGCAGTCATATCATTCTCATCATGTATCCATCCAGCCACCACTTCCACCAGTAAGGACATTATCAGACATATAAATCCCAAAAACAAGTGCGGACCCAATCAACAGATTAGTGCTTAAGTTACTGACAAAACCCAACCTCAAGTCCTCCTGACTGGCCCAATATCAACACACATAAATCACATCTCGGGCCTCAACCAGGAAATCACAAGCCATCGATGCACAGCTGATATCGAGCGCTTATGTGTGCATACGAATGCATGGAGTGAGTTCAATGAGTTACAGTTCAAGCTAAATCAATAACTCACGATAAGAATTCAAGAATGTGAAGTTTTCCTAAAGGTTCTGCAGCCTCTCGAAGATAAGTACATTTGTCTTCGTACCGATCCGTAAGACTCTACTAAACATGCACCTGTGTGACCTATGTAACTTATGCTCTTATACCATTTTCACAACCCAAAAATTAACCTGTTGAGATGGCACCTATCGTGGTACTAGGAAAGCTGACTCTTTACCAAAAATAACCCGATTTTTCAATTTAAAGACAAATTCAAGCTATTTAATAATAAGACTTCATAAAGAAAATCTGAATAACCAAGTGCGGAAAGAAAAGCTCGATATCAGGGTGTCACTAGTCATGAGCATCTACTAAAAACTGTCAGATAATATTAAGACTAATATAGTTTAAAAAACAACTAATAACTTCTATAGGAATATAGGAGGGAGAAAAGTAGGGCTGCGATCGCCATACAACTACCTTGCTAACTCTAATATATCCATGACGGATGAGGATCTGCACACAAGATGAAGGGAGTAACGTGAGTACGCCAACTCAGTAAGTAATAAAAGTGAATAAAGATTGAGCAGTAGTGACGAGTAGTAAAACACATATAGTCCACATCATGAAATCTCAGAAATTACAACATTACTTTCAAATCAGTACGTGAGTTAGATCATCGCGTTTTAAAACCCAATTTTTGGTAAAACTCATTTGAAGATATTTTTCAACAATTTCAATAGAGGCTCAATGCAAAAGAGAGTGAAAATAATGAAAATTATAAACCTCCCATCGGGAAAAACTCACTCGTATATGGACCATCGGGAAACATAATCATAAACAACCCCTCGGGCAAACATCACTCGTACACAGCCCCTCGAGCAAACATGAATCAGAAATAGCCCCTCGAGAAAACCTCACCATCACTCATACCCTCTGGCAAAAACATAACTCACAATCAGGGTACCCGCACCATCCAACGAATCATAACTCCGCGTAGCATAGAAGAGTAACTCACCAAAAAATCTTGGAACACGAATACGCTTAACAACAACCGAATGGCATCTCTCTCAACAATAGCCGTTCGGAGTCAACATATTCGACTCGATGCAAAACACACATCCATATTGGGCCTGATAATGAACCCCAAATCAATTCTGTTCACCCACAATAGATGGATACTCTCAGAAAATTCACAATGACTGAATCATAACACACTAGCTTGCCCACATCTTCAAAGTCCACAACCACGAAACAATCTACTCACAAGAACTCCCAGTCTCCAAATCCATAGAACATATGAATCACCATCTTTGATCTCAACTCTACTGCCTGAATGTCCACACTTCGCCAATTATATAGTCATCCCACGAGGAATACGTTTAAAATCAGTCTACGCCATAAGATAAAATTTGAACTCCAATAATCGATCAACACAAAAGAGTGCCGCAGTACAAATGAAGTGTCCATAACTCAAACACTCCGCTCCTTTCTGAATGTATACTCTCATCAAAACATATCAATTAGTAATATCATTTACCTAGTCATCTAAGACTGTCCATGCTGCCTAAGAATTTATGCCTTCATTTCAGAATCGAATCGTGACCTTACACATGCAAATCTCGAGCCTACACAACATACTGCATATACCATCACATCCTATGATAAATATGAGAAATGCGTAATCCACTCCGAGTCACAAGCCTCCAATCGACCCGAATATAGTCACAAGCAACATAATACGATCAAATAGTCTAAAGGAACCAATTCCACAAGAAAAATACCAAATTATAATTAAAACCCGAAATTAGCTCAAATCCGGCCCTCGGGCCCCTGTCTTGAAATCCGACAAAAATTACAAAACTCTAAAGCCCATTCATTCGCGAGCCCATACATACAAAATTTATCAAAATCCGACCTCATTTGCTCACTCAAATCCTCAAAATCTACTCTCCAATTTTTTTAAGCCCTAAATTCCCATATTTCTAGCTCAACTTCCCAATGATGATGAATAAAGCCATAGATTCATGAAATTTATACCATTATAGGTTAGAATCACTTACCCCAATGTTGCTCCTTCAAATCCCTCGAAAAATTGCCTCTCTCCCGATTTCCTCAAACCCAAAATCGAAAATGGAGAACAAAACCTTGAGCTAGGGTTTTCTGCCCAGCAAAACTACACCTACGGTCATATTTCCACTTTTCCAACACCGCATCTGTTGAATTTCCCTCGCAGGTGCGGAACTCACTTAAGGCACCATATCTGCATCTGCGGGCCCTAAATCGCACCTGCGTCCTCGCAGATGCGACCAATCCTTTGCATCTGCGGCTCCAGCCTTGGCCTTCCATTCCTGCATCTAGGGTTCTTCGAGTGCACGTGTGGCCTCACAGCTGTAGTTCCTACTCCGCAGGTGCGGAAACATCAGAAGCAACAACTTTAGCTGCATTATTCCACACCTAAGCTCTCCGCATCACAAGGCCCTCGGGACCTCAACCAAATATACCAACACGTCATATATCAACATACGGACTTAGTCGAACCTTCAAAACACTCAAAACAACATCAAAACACCAAATTACACTCAGATTCAAGCCTAAGAACTTATAAATTTCCAAATTCCACAAACGATGCCGAAACTCGCTAAATCATGTTCGAGTGACCTTAAATTTTGCACACACGTTACAAATGACACTAAAAATAAACTCCAACTTTCGTAATTCCATTCCGACCCCGATATTAAAGTTTTTACTACCGACCAAACTTGCCAATTTTCCAACTTTCGCCAATTCAAGCCTAGTTCCACTACAGACCTCAAAATCACAATCCGGACGCGCTCCTATGTCTAAAATCAGCCTACGAAGCTAACGGAACCATCAAAAATCCAATCTGAAGTCAAATACTAAAAAGTCAAAACTTGGTTAAACCTTTCAAATTTAAAGTTTCAAGCTGAGAATCTTTCTCCCAAATCTATTCCAATTAATCTGAAAATCAAAACTTGCGATTTACGTAAGCCATAATACATCATACGGAGCTACTCATGCCTCAAACAATCGAGCGAAGTGCAATTGCTCAAAGTGACTGGTCGAGTCGTTACATTACTGTTATCCTTTAATAATCACATTGCCATAATATTTTGGCATACAATAGGTACGTGACTAGTGATCATTCAGGCCATAATAATGACATTATTTTCTTATATCATCTCAAACTTCCTTCTAGAGGTGAGTGTTGTATATCCGTAACCACTAGCACATTCATATTCTTTGAAGAATGAATATGTATTCGTAAATTAGATGTTGTCACATTCACATTATAAATGGACCATAATCATCTATATGTGCTTTATAAAATTTTATTTCAAATCGATGACAAATATTACTTTCATAGAGTGAAAGATTATTTTGAGAATCCTTATTATTCTCATTATCATAATGATGATGACGATTATAATTTCGTCTATCTCCACATCCACATCCATTGATACCTTCAAAATAATAATTTTATCTTCTTTTAGACTTATTTATATATATATATATAGTGCTACTACATTGAGAATGAAGCAAATTCAATGGGACGGGTTTTTACTTTTTTGCCCACAATCATACATGAATTTGTTCATGGCAAGGTATAAGAATTTTACTACTTCGCGTGGTTATAATTTTTTACAAACTCCATTAGAGTTATAATCAAAGTTTATTGCCTTTTCTTGTTTTTAAAATAAAATTATAAAATTTCAAGAATTTAAAAGAGAAAAATAAAGTAAAATACCTACCTTAAATCCAGAATTTAATCACGAAGGAAGTTCATGTAACAATTGACAATCATTATGCTTAATCCCAAAGCTCCAACTCAATTGGTTAGAGTTTCGTGCTGATAACATGTTGTGAAATAATAAAAGAAGAAGAAGAAGAAGAAGAAGAAGAAGAAGAAGAAGAAGAAGAAGAAGAAGAAAAAAGTAGGGAGAGATAATTGTTATTGATTTTGAGATGAATTATAATGGAATAGAACCCTCTATTTATAGGGGAAAAATGACTTAGCCACCATGTAACAAATCCTAGAATCTCTCTAGAACATACACACTCACTTTAAATAGAATTCTACTTATAACAATATCAATATCTCATCAAATTATTTTTTTATAAATCACATGTTTCTTATGAAGTTCGGGTTTGATTTTCATTTAAGATGCAGTTTTCTTGGCAAAAATCATACCAATTACAAATCCTTTTACCCCTTAAGCTTTTAAGATCACAAATTTTAAAAAATTATTTTTTTTATTAAATTCCGTGACGAGTCAAGTGACCTTATCTATATTGAAACATATGGAGCATATAAGATATTAGGTGTAACAAAAAATAGGGCCTACAAATATAGGGCCTAAAGCAATTGCTTTACATGCTTTAGGTTAGGGCCGCCCTTGATTGAAGGTTGGTTATCTGAAAAACTTAGGTGCATTCATTATAAACTTCATTTTAAAGCAGGTCATGTTCTTTCTTTTGGAGTCTTCAGTGAGTAAAGGATAGGATATTCATCTAAAGATGTGGTGAGCGAAGCCTCTACTGCAAATGATCTCCTAGTTGCACCTTCCTTTCCTCATAAGGGGAGGTATAATTGTTTGTCACTTACATTTACATTTTTCAAATGTTATATTGTTAATTTAAAGTCAATATATAGTTTGAAACATTAACGACATAAGAATTTCCAAAAAGAAGACATAGGAATTTCCAAATGACTATTTAACCTTAATAATTTTCATTATGCAAGTCAAACATGCTAGGACATGATTTTCACCTCAGGAACTAATCTAATATTTCATTTAAAATTGAAGAAATTTTCGAAAGTGTAAATAACTTATAACCAGAATGAAAAATAAAAAAACTATACAGTGGGAAGTATATTTTTATTAAGGTTAAAGTGTTACAAATGATATTTACAAAGAAGAAAACTTTAATGATAACTACAAATGATAGTTACAAGGTTAAATTTTTTTACAAAGAAGAAAACTTTAAGAAGAAAACTGTTCATCAGATGCATGATCGCGGCTGCAGCGTTGGTCAGTCCAAAAGACATCATAAGGAACTCATAATGACCATAAGCAGTCCTGAAAGTTGTCTTAAGAGTATCCGATTTCCATATCTTCAGCCAGTGATACCCAGACCTCAAATCAATCTTAGAAAACACCCTCGCTCCCTGAAGCTGGTCAAATAGATCATCAATATGCGGTAACAGATACTAGTTCTTGATTGTGACTTTGTTCAACTGCCTATAATCAATGCACATTCTCATAGTACCATCCTTCTTCTTCACAAACAGAACAGGTGCACTCCAAGGTGACAGTCTAGGCCGAATAAACCCCTTATCAAGGAGTTCCTAAAGGTGCTCCTTCAACTCAACCGGTGCCATATGATACAGAGGGATAGAAATAGGCTGAGTGCCCGACACCAAATTAATACCAAAATTAATATCCCTATCGGGCAACATGCCCGACAGGTCTTAGGAAGCACATCTGGAAAATCCCGCACCATCGGAGTAGAATCAATAGTAGGGGTATCAGCACCAACATCCCTCACAAAGACCAAACAAGATAAACAACCCTTCCTAACCATCCGTCGCGCCTTCAAATATAAGATCACTCGACCGGAAAGATAGTCTAGAGAACTTTGCCACTTAATGCTAGAAACCTCTGCATTGGCAACATCACAGTCTTAGCGTAACAATCCAAAATAGCATGACATGGAGACAACCAATCCATACCCAAGATCACGCCAAAATCAACCATACTAAGCAACAAGAGATCAGCTCTAGTCTTCAATCCCCCAACCGTCACTACACATGACGGATATACACGGTCCACAATAATAGTATTGCCCACCGGCATATATACATGAACAGAAGAAGCTAAAGAGTCACGGGGCATATCCAGGTAATGAGCAAAATATGATTATATATATGAATAGGTGGAACCAGGGTCAAATAATAAAGAAGCATCTCGATGACATACTGAGACGATACCTGTGATCACTGTGTCTGAAGCAATAACATCTGGTCTAGCAGGGAGTGCATAAAAATAGTTTTGGCCGCCACCTGATAGGCCTCCCCCTCTAGGGTGACCCCTAGCTGACTGAGCTCCACCTCGAGCTGGTTGGGTGGGTGGTGAATTAACTGGTGCTGAAGTCGTAGGCTGGTTCCTCTATTGAGCTGGACCTCCTAATAGGCAGGGACACTGCCTCCAGATATGACCAAACTCTCTACACTTGTAGCAACTCCCCGGGGCTGATGATGGGGACTGAAGGGAGCCTCGAGCACCGGGATAACTAGTAGAAGGGCCTGGCATAGATGAGCCATGAATCGATGGAGCATGGGATGAACTATGAGCTGGTAGGGCACTGAGAGATGATTCGATCTGATGAGAACTGTATGAACCATGGCCAGCTTATGCACCACGGTGAACTGGACCAGCCGTCTGAGCATGCTTATAGGGACGACCCTTGTCGCGGTGGAACTGACCTCCAGAAGGAACACCACTAAAACCACCTGATCCACGAGACCTCTTGGCCTACCTCTCAACCCGCTCCTGGCTGCGGACCATCTCTATCTGCCGAGCAATATCAACAACCTCATCGAAAGTAGCACCAGATACCTTATCTCTAGTCATAAGTAACCGCAACTGAAATGTGAGGCCATCAATGAATCTCATGATCCTCTCCCTATTAGTGGGAACCAACCAAATTGCAGCATGGGCCAACTTAGAAAACCTCATCTCGTACTGCGTCACAAACATATCATCTTGACGTAACTGCTCAAACTGTTTGCGCAACTTCTCTCTATAAGATTGCGACACAAAATTCTCCAAGAAGAGAATGGATAACTCCTGCTATCTAATTAGTTATGCATCGACCAGCCTAAGCCTCTCATAAACCTCCCACCAACTGAAGTAAGCCCTAGAGAACTGAAAAGTAGTGAACGTGACCCCACTGGTCTCGAGATACCTATTGTATGGAGAATCCTCTAACACTTGTCCAAGAAACCCTGTGCATACTCCGCCTTTGTACCACTGAAAGATGGAGGCTGGAGTCTCCCAAACCTCTCCAATCTCCGCTACTCATCATCAGACATAATAGGAATCAGATGGTCCCGAGCAACTGCTCCGCTACTCATCATCAGACATAATAGGAATCAGATGGTCCCGAGCAACTGCAACCGGCTAGCCTAGTAGTGCCCTAGTGTCTGGAGTCCCTGCATCACCTGCTCTGGTGTGCGAGTGACGGGAGTCTGAGTACCTCCCCTTGCCTGAGAAGTGGCTGCTGCGGGCGAAATACAGACCGCCTGAGCAAGACTAGTGTACATGGTCAAAATTTGAGCTAAGGCCCCCTAAAAGCCTAGAATCACGATCGGCATAGCTGGTGCCTGAGCTGGGACCACTAGCTCATCCACAACTGGGACCTGCTCCTGAATTGGGGAAACTGGTGGATCTGCAGGTGCTGATCTAGGTGATGTACAAGCTGCACCTCTTACCATCTATAAGAGAATAGAATAACAAAAGTTTACTTACCAGAATCAATAGACTCGCACCACAAGAATTCAAGAATGTGAAGTTTCCTAAGGCGACTCTCGAAGATAAGTACAGATGTCTCCGTATTGATCCGCAAGACTCTACTAAACTTACTCATGACTCGTGAGACCTATGTAACCTAGGATCTGGTACCAACTTGTCATGACCTAAATCCTAACCTGTTGTGATGACGCCTCTCGTGGTACTAGGCAAGTCGACATTTTCAAAATACTTCCAGCATTTAATAGAAAATGAATTGAGAAATTTTAAATAACTAGATTTTCCATAAAAATAGGATAAAACCCAAAACACAAATGCAGAAAACAATTCCCAAATCGGGGTGTCACTGAGCTCATGAGCATCTATACATAACCAATATAGAAAAAATGTCTACGAAAGTCTGGATTAAATACAAATAAGAAAAAGACAAGGAAGGAGAAACAAGGACTGTGAACACTGGGCAACTACCTCATAAATCTCTGAAGATCAACTGTGCACGATATCATGACCACCATGTCCGAAAACACTCGGATCTGCACACGAAGTTCAGGGTGTAGCGTGGGTACAACCAACTAAGTAAGTACAAATAATAAATTAGGAACTGAAAGATAGTGACGAGCTACACAATTCCAGTAATCTCAACAAGAAAGTAGACATGATTTCAAAATTCGGCAATTTAAATCAAATCAGTTTATACTTTCCAAGTTTGAGTAAAAGAAATCGGATATAATATCTCCTAGAAGTTTCAAAATTTGGCATATAATAGCTATGTACAATATTAAATGAAAGCAAATACATCCTCTGAGGGCAACAATCACTCAATCTTTCTCTATAGCTCATCACTCAGCTCTCATCCCTCAACACTCACACTCAATAGGTACCTGCGCTCACTAGGGGTGTATAGACTCCGGAGGGGCTTCTTCAGCCTAAATGCTATATCGCTGTAACGTGCAGTCCGATCTCATAATATATAATAGCCATAATTCTCATTGCGGCGTGCAAACCGATCCATATATATAGATAAAGCTCACAACTCGGCATTCAGGCCCTAACTTAGTCACCAACCTCCCCAATCTCCCGGACTCTCAGAAATCATAAAAAAAAATCAGCCCAAATAGAGATAATATATTGTATCAACAAGAAACAAAAAGAGATTGAGATATGATACGCAAGTAAAACCATGATTGAGTACGAGACATCAATTAGCAAATAATTCAACAAGTACATGACCTCTGCGGGTCTAAACAGTATCAACGCATAGTCTAAACATGATTTCTAACATGATTTGCAATCAAAATTTCTATAACACAGGGAGAGCGTATAGCTAACAACAAGTTATTCAACTCAGTTAAACGGAATGGACCAAGTCACAATTCCTACGGTACATGCCCACACGCCCGTCACCTAGCATATGCGTCACCTCTAAACCAATCACATAACACAAAATCCAGGATTTCATACCCTCAGAACTAGATTTATAACTGTTACTTGCCTCAATCCGAGCAAAACTCTACTCCAATATGCCTTTACCTCGAAAGTCGGCCTCTAAATATCCCGAATCTAGCAACAAACAATACAATACAATCAATATAGGCTAAAGGTATTAATTCTACAAGAAAAATACGAAATTATAAGCCAAAATCTGAAATTGGCCAAAAGCCGGCACCGGGCCCACATCTCGAAATCTGACAAAAGTCATAAAAACCGAAAGCCCATTCACTCACAAATCTATTTATACCAAATTTATCAAAATCCAACAACATTTCGACACTCAAACCCCCAAAGTCAACTCTCCAAATCCCTAGCCTCAAACCCCCAAATTTCACCTAAAAAACACACCAACTAGGTGGAAAAATCAATGGGGAAACATAATTATTGAAGAAATTTAACCACAAGTGACTTACCTCAAGAATCCCTTCAAAATATCTCTCAAAAACTCAATTCCGAGTTTGCAAAGTCAAGAAATTATAAAGCCCTCGGAACCCAACGTTTATATTCTGCCCAGGCTTTTCGCACCTGCGGCCATTTATCCACTTCTGCGAAACCACTTATGCGGTCAAATATCCACTTCTGCAGAATCCATTGAACTAGCTGCCTCCACTTCTACGAGCCCTGGACCACATTTGCATAATCGCAGGTGCGGTAAATCCCATCGCACCTACGCACCATCCCGCATCTGTGTCCATTAGCCCGCTTTTGCGACCACGCAGGTGTGGGAAAATCTTCGCACCTGTGACCTCTGTTCACCTCTCCCTTGGACGCTTCTGCGGCTCTTGTCCCACTTCTACGGCCTCGCACCTGCGGTGCCCGCTCTGTAAGTGCGATTACACCAACAGTAACCAAAAATAGATGCTCCTCAAATTCAATCCAAGTCCGTTAACCACCCATAATCAACCCGAGGCCCTTAGGACCTCAACCAAACATGCCAACACGTCTTAAAACACGTCCACAAACCGCCTCAAACAACATCAAAAACAGGAATTGCACATGTATTCAAGCCTAATGAACTTTGAAATTTTCAAATTCTACAAACAACGTCGAAACCTATTAATTCACGTCCAATTAAACTCAAAATTTGCATACAAGTCACAAATGACACCACGAACCTATTCCAACTTTCGGAATTCCAATCCAACCCCGATATCAGAAAGTCCACTCTCGGTAAAACTTTTCAAAATTTTAATTTTTTCCATTTCAAGCCTAGTTCTACTACGCACCTCCAAATCACAATCAGACACGCAAAATTACCTAGCGGAGCTAACGGAACCATCAAAATTCAAATCCACATAAGCCAGCATCCGGTCAACTTTTTCAACTTAAGATTTCAATTAAGAGACTTGGTATTTCAATTCACTCTAAAAACTCTCGGGACCCGAACCAACCAACCCGGTAAGTCGTACAATAGCTGTGGAGTACAAAAGAAGCGAAAAATAGGAGAACATAACTACAACTCTCGAAATAATTGGCTGGGTCGTTACAAAAAATGTTGTCAAAAATTGCTAGGAATCTTTTAATTTGTCTTAATTTCGATGAACATAATTATTTGGTACATAAAATGGTACCATCAGTGGGGAAAACAAGAGATATTGTAAATATATTGGTCGTTGTGCTTGTCTCCCACTTTTCAGCGGATAGCTCAAAAATTTATTTATATGTTTCCTTAAAAAAATCTGTCTATTGAATCATAAAAATCAACACGTAACATAAATACTAAAAAGAAAATAAATTTGGTATATACAATATCAGGAGCTAAATGTTTAAACCATGGGAAAATTACTCGACACATCAAATATATACATTGTATTTACTATTCGTAGCTATACTTTTAGCAAATTTACCATTCGTAGCTATATTTGAATTTTATAGCAAATGCATAAAATAAGTGATTAATTATTTTGAACTGAAACAAGAGAGCAACAAGCTCTCAGAGCTTATTTGGTTAGAGCGCTTGCTTAGCTAGTGAAGGTCTTGAGTTAGAATCTTATTAAGAACATTTAATTTTTCTGTATTTTGTATTTCCCCTTAGTTATATTCGTTGCATGATAGATACAATTGATATAAGTTGTATCGTTTGTATATACCCTTGTATTTTGCCTTGGTTACAGTTGATACTGTAGACTATAAATTTGCTTCGAGAAAATAAAATCAAGACTGAGAGATATTACAACAATCGTAGTATTTTATTTAGAATAATATGAGTGTCACGACCCAAAATCTAACTAGTCGTGATGACACCTAACCCAAGCTGCTAGTAAGCAAATTTAACAATTAACAAATTCCAATAACACTTTAAGAAGGCAATTAAGTAAAGAAATATCTGAATCTGATACATTCCCCAATGACTAGTAATACAAATCATGGACTTCAAAGAGTAGAGTTTACAAAGATGATATGAAGTAAGTACATCATCTATTTGAAAAGCACATAACCTGAGTTTTATGAATTTAAGTACCATGAATAAGAGGCAGCTACAACCGGAACGTAGGTACACCTTCAAATCCAGCTCCCCTCGAACACAGCAACGTTAGCAGTCAACATCTGTACGCAAGGTGCAGAAGTGTAGTATGAGTACAACCGACCCCATGTACTCAACAAGTAACAAACCTAACCTTAAGTTGAAGGTAGTGACGAGCTGGAACAAAGGCCGGGTCCAACAGCCAATAGCCAACAACGGTTCATAACCACTCATAGCAAGTAATAAAAGAAGTAATTTAGAGATAAAATGTTGAGCTTAATTATGGTTCCCAAAATTAGTTTCGCTTTTTGAGTATCTCAGTGAAAACCTAAGTCTTTACCGAAATTGCCAAACTTTAAAAACTGTAATTTTTTTCCCAAAAAGTTTTCAACAAGAAAATATTCCAAATAGCATAAGGAAAGTATATCTCTATGCCTATATGTCAAGATACAGGTAGAATAATGAATGTCTCCAAACCGGGTGGTGGAAGGAAATGCATCTCTATGCATGTATCTCAAGTACGCATATCAAATGCAATGCCTCTCAATGATGAACTCATGTACTCGCATTCTCAGAGTACTCAATCTCACTATATCACATTCTCTCTCACCATGCTCAATATTCAGCACACTCAATCACTCAAAACTGTACAATACTTGTTGTGGCATGCAACCCGATCCACATATAGCCATAAGGCATGTTGCGGCGTGCAACCCGATCCACATATATATAGCCATAAGACTCGTTGCAGTGCGCAATCCGATCCCCCCTCCCCTCCTCCACCACACACATATATATACACATATATATATATATATATGTGTGTGTGTGTGGTGTGTGTGTGTGTGTGCGCATGCAGACTCCGGAGGGGCTCCTTCAGCCCAAGCTCTATCATAAATTAGTAAAACCTGCCGAGACATGTAACCCGATCCCATAGTCATCAATATCTCTAGTCTCTCTCTCAAAGCTCACAATGTCAAGAAAATAACTCGAAAATGATGATATGATATATCAATACATAACAACAGAGACTGAGATATGATACGTAATAAATGAATACGACTGAGTATGAATTCCAATGAAATCAATAAGTCAACAACAAGAAACGACCACTATGGGTCCCTACAGTACCAGCATATAGCCTAAACATAATCTCTAGCATGATTGACTGCTCAATTACTTCAGCACGTAGAGATTTCATGGTTACAGATAGGATCAGGTAACTACAGAGTACCACAGAAATAACAGATTCATAATTCACACGGTGCATGCCCACATGCCCGTCACCTAGCATGTGCATACCTCAACACCAGTCACATAGCGCGTGATTTAGGATTTCATACCCTCAGTACAAACTTTAGAAGTGTTACTTACCTGGAACAAGCCAATTCTAATACAGAGCAGGCCAAGCGATGCTCTAACAATGCCATCTTAGGTGTATCGGCCTCCGAACGACTAAAAACTAGCAAAAAGTAACTCAAATACATCAAATAATGCCAAAGGAAAGAAACCCATCGATAAATGTTGAATCTTTAATCAAAAGCCCAAAATCATCCCAAAAGTCTTACTCGGGCCCGCACCTCATAACCGAACAAAACTCACAAAATCTGACAACATATTCAATTACGATTCCAACCATACTAGTTTCACTCAAATCTGACTCTAATCGATGTTCAAAACTCAAAAATACACTTTATAAAAATTTAGGCTAGAACCTCCAATTTTTCTTTAAAATTGATCAACCAATTGACAAAAATAAAGATATATTCATGGAATAAGATCAAAATCAAGTGTAGAATACTTACCCCAATCTTTGTGATGAAAATTGCTCCAAAAATTGCTCCATAGATCAATATGTGATAAAATGACCAACCTTCAAACATATAACATTCTGCCCAGTGATTTCCGCTTTTGCGGGCACAAGAGCTGCTTTTGTGACAGGAACTCCGCTTCTGCGTTCTGTTGCGCTTCTGCAACCATCTGTCCGTATCTGCGGACATGCAGGTGCAGAAAAGGCCTCGCACCTGCGACCTCTCCCAGCTCCCTTCTTGACCGCTTCTGCGGTCCAATTCTTGCTTCTCCGAGCTCGTATTTGCAGTGCCCACTCCGCATGTGTGATTACACGAGCAATTGCAAATCTTCAGCAACTCTTCTAGTTCAACCCTTGTTCCGAAAATCATCCAAAATTAACCCAAGACCCCCAAGACCTCAACCAAACATACCAACAAGTCTTAAAACATCATACGAATTTAGTCGAGCCCTCAAATTACCTCAACCAACATAAAAAACACGAATCGCACATAGATTCAAGCCTAATGAATTTTCGAAATTCCACAACCAATTCTGAAACCTATTAAATCACGTTTGATTGACCCCAAATTTAGCACACAAGTCCCAAATGACATAACGAAGCTATTCCAATTCCCGGAACCACAATTCGAATTCGATATAAAAAAAGTCCACCCCCGGTCAAACTTTCAAAAATCCAATTTTCACAATTTCAAGCCAAATTCGGCCATGTACCTCCAAATCACAATCCGGATACGCTCCTAAGTCCAAATTCACCCGACGGAGGTAACGAAACCATCAAAACTCAAATCCGAGGTCAAATACTAAAAAGTCAAACTTGGTTAACTCTTCCAATTTAAAGCTTCCTAGTTGAGAATCATTCTTCCAAATCAATTCCAAATAACTTGAACACCAAAAGCGACGATTCACATAAGTCATAATACATCATATAGATCTACTCATGCTCGTTAAATACCGAGCGAATTTCAATTGCTCAAAACAACCGGTCGGGTCGTTACATCCTCCCCCACTTAAACATATGTTCGTCTTTGAACGTGCTCAGAGTTGTTCCAAAGCTGCCAAACCGCCATGTAACCTTACCATGCACATATTCGGGGGTGATCCCATATAGGTCTAATAACACAACATAACTAAAATTTCTTAATTCACCCTAGCCCATAAGCCGTAGAATCCAATTTCCAATATTCAGAATTTTCTATAAGATCAGAATCTCGTATTTACAGGTTGTATAAGTCTGAACAAGTTATATCAAGCCATATCCATAGCCCTAGATGTAATCACATGATATACCTCATAACTCAAAATACTCATAGCAAGAGCTTCAATCACAGTAGCTGCCCAAAACAACTAAATTCCGATAATAAACCTTATGTTAAACAAACCTCATTCTGAAAACCTTTGTACACTACCGATAATGAAAGAAACACACAGAACTCATAACCATTCATCAGATCAATTAGTCATAGAACTCCCTCTCCTTTTACAAGAACTATAGCCAATTTCTAAGCTGACTTTCGATACTTATTCTTCTTAATATACCACAATCAAATACGATAGCACCCATCCTAGATCCAAAGACCTCGTCTTATCAAATACCAACTACTCTATAGACACGCCACACCAATAGAACCTTAAATCACAAACCGTGCAATCCGTGCACCAATACGCAACCATTCAAACGTACTCGAACATGGAAGATGACTCAAACAAGAGAACCGTCCCGCAAGCTCAACGAGTACCACCACAACGCAATTCTAAGAACACATCACACCGTAGAACCAAACGCACGAATCTAACATAAAGGATCATATCTCAACATAACCCTGCTGCTGTGCGTGACCCCATCCAAATACTGGTCCATATGAAATACATCAAGCCACCCTGGTCAAGATCAATAACCACGTGCAATTCGACATCAAGTACCCAAAGTGCATTACCATAACCACGGAGAAGCAAATGACGCAATGCCATACAAGCTCGAAATAACATAACCGATGCGCAATCATTCGTGGAACACCCAAATACCTATCTTGCTCAAATTTCACTATAAATCCCAAATAGAACCGCACCATGTGTGCATATAACCAACAGATCATAACCCCTCATTGCATGGAGGAGTAACACATAGAACATATCAAATATGAATAAAAATCAATTCTAATCATTCGACACATCCCTCATAATGTCAGTATGGAGCCAACTAATCTGTCCACAACCACGAAACAATCTGCTCTTGAAAATTCCCAATCTCCAAATCTATAGAACACATGAATAACCATATCTAGTCTCAATTCCACCACCCGAACGTCTAACACCTATCTCATATATGATCATTCCACGAGGAATACTTTCTTCCGTATTATATAGAAAAATCTGAATATCAATAATCGATTAAATAGGCGAGTACTGCAATACCAATGAAGCATTCACAAGTTAAAACACTATGCACCTTCCGAGATGCTCACCCCTTTTAGGGAAGACCAAGTAGTTATAGCATTCATCTAAACGTCGACCGTCCATAAGAATTAGGGACCTTCCCTTCAAAACTGAATCATGACCTTGCACATGCAAATCTTAATCCCATACAACATACCGCATCAATCATGAAATTATGTGAAAAGCACAAGAATCTCATAATCAAATCTGAGACACAAGCGGAATACATACCTGATCAGTCAGAAACTTTCCGTTTGATCTCATCTAGGAGCAAATTCCAATACACAACATGTCCCTCATGCAGTAGGAAGATTCCATCTCAAATCGTGGTAGAAATCATTGAGAACTCTTCAAAACCTATTTTCACATAACTAGGCCATCAGAACTGAATCTTTCTAACTCAACCAATCCACGCAGGTCGCCAAACCCAAGATTATTGCCACAAATCGCTTGTAGAAACTCATTACATCATAAGTACCCAAAAAACCGATCATATCCATTACCATGCCGATCCAATATACTACTAAACTATCCCATTTCCCCGCGTTCCTTCCGAATTACCCTCAAGTTGAAATTTCTCCTTCCTAGAACACTACGATCCTTACCCAAAAATCACCATAAGAGGTCCTAACACAAAACCACATGCCCTAAAGCCCATAAGTCGCTGTATTCTCTCTTAAGTACCCAAAAGTACCACAATCGAGAAACTCACTCTGAAGAGACCTTCTATGAATTTAAAGCTGTTCCTTTTACCTTTATTATGTTGGAATGTAGAATCCATAGTGATATAGAATACCGCAATTCCAAATACCATCCGATGCCAATCTCAGATTCTAGCCATATACAAATCCGCAAAGTTCTCAATTACTACATATAAACCTTGAATCTATTAGAACCATTCTCGAGTGTCATCCACTCTACTCAACTATCAACTGCACCGCCCAAATGGGCCAAACAACCTGTGCCCTATTAGCACGACAACACCCAAAGAAGTAATCACACCTTAACACAAACCAAACAAATTCGTACTCCCTACACACCACATGCTTCACGAATAACCACTCAATCATTCCAAAATTTCCATATACCCAAAGAGTGTAATACAACCCGTATCTAGAAATTCCCTTACTCGATTCATCCTCGAACTCAACCTCTACAAGTCATAACTGATTTATAAGTATACCTCAAACTGAAACCATCATAACACATACTCATGCAATCAACTCGTCATTAGCAGACTCCCCCGCTTGGCTCAAAGCCATGGAATAAAACATCTGATAACTTACAATCACCATACCCCATTACTCCTATAATACCACAGTGAGATTCCACTAAATCCTTCATAAGCTCATGTAACAAAAATCATCTAATACCTCAAAGCATATGCAAATCTTACATCCACTCTTGTAACAGTCAAGCCAACTTCCACAAGAGATCCAAACTCAAATTGTAACAAATATAATTCACTGGTAAAAGAAAATTTTCTACAAAAACAACATAGGGATCACGCAACCTCAGGACACCCCGTAGGACATAACCCACCAACTTTGCCTCAAACTGACATCTCTCTATACCCTTCCACAACCACATCTACTACGCCATCTTTTAATCTTCCAAGTCTGAACTCATAACATGACATGAAAATCTACTTCACTCCACAGTTGAACAACATGAAAGATCCTTCAACACACCCATAACTCGAGACTATATGTCAAATCAAGAACCCAATAGTCCTTTTTTTTACATCTCAAGCAAACTCTTTTCGTCACATTCGAACAATCTGAACACTTGCTCCTTTCTTGATGTTTAGGATTTTATATTGGAGTTTGACTTTTGTTTTGTCCTTTTTATCACTTTGCTGCAGCTACTTTACTGAGTTGCACAACATACTCTTTATATAGTAATCCAACCACTCATCGAGCCATAAATTCCATTAATAGGGACACTATCGGACTTATATGTCCAAAAGCACATGCTCACACAACCGAAATCTCCGTGCTCAAGCCATAGTTAAAACCCAGCCTCAAGTCCTCCAGACTGGATGATCATCAGCATACAAAAATCACATCTAGCACCTCATCCATAAAATTACAAGTCGGCGATGTAGAGCTGATACCGAGTGCTCACATGCGCATACAAATGTGTGGAAGGAATTCAAAGAGTTACGCTTCAAGTTGAATCAGTGGCGCATGATAAAGAAAGATAGAAGGGAAGTATACCTTAAATGTCATGTAGCCTCTCGAAGATAGGTATGGAAATCATCATACCGATCCGCAAGACTCCACTAGACACTTGCTCGTGCCTTGTAGAACTTATGAACCTAGAGCTCTGAAACCAATCTATCACGATCCAAAATCTAATTAGTCATGATGGCACCTAATCCAACCTGCTAGGTAAGCCAATTTAACAAATAACCATTTCCAATAACACTTTAATAAAGAAATTAAGTAAAGAAATATCTAAATCTTTATGATACATTCCCCAAGGTCTACAAATCATGAGCTTCTAATAATAGAGTTTACAGAGCTAGTATAAAGTATATACATCATCTATTTGAAAAGTATATAAATAGAGTTTTATGAATCTCTGGCTACATGAACAAGAGGCAGCTACAACCGGAAATGCAGGTACATCTTCAAATCCAGCTCCTGTAGAACACAACAACATGTAATCAACATCTGCATGCAAGGTGCAGAAGTGTAGTGATGAGTTGGAACAATGGTCGTGTCTAACAACCAATAGCCAACAATGATTCATACGTAAAGCAAGTAATAAAAGAAGTAAATCAGAGATAAAATGTTCGTCTTAATCATGGTTCTCGAAATTAGTTTTGCTTTTCAAGTATATCAGTGAAAACCCAAGACTTTACCGAAATTGTCAAAAATGTGAGTAAGTTTGAAAACTATAATTTTTTCCCCAAAAAGCTTTCAACAGGTAAATGTTCCATTTTCAGATAGCATGAGAAAATTACATCTCTATGCCTATAAATAAAGATATAGGTAAAATCATGAATGTCACCAAAACCGGATAGCAGAAGGAAATGCATCTCTATGCATGTATCTCAAGTACGCATGTCAAATGCAATGCCTCTCAGTGATAAACTCATGTACTCACACTCTCAGAGTACTCAATCTCATTGCCTCGCATTCTCTCTCACCATGCTCAATACTTAACACACTTTATCACTCAGCACTATACAATACCTGCTGTGGCGTGCAGTCTGATCCACATATAGCCATAAGGCTCATTTCTCAGTGCAACCCGATCTACATATATATATATCCATAAGGCTCGTTGTGACTTGCAACCGATCCCACTATATATATATATATAAAATCTCACTGGGGGTATGAGTGAACTCCGGAAGGCTCCTTCAGCCCATGTGCAAAATGTGGCGTGTAGCCCGATCCCATAAAGGTCACTCATAATCAGGCCCTCGACCTCACTCGGTCATCAATCTCTCCAGTCTCTCTCTCACGGGCTCATATTGTCATGAAACTAGACTGAAAATGATGATATGATGTATCAATAAATAACAATAGAGACTGAGATATGGTATGTATGATTGAATATGACTGAGTACAAATTCCAATGAAATCAATGAGTCAATAGAAACAAACAATAACTATGGGTCCCAATAGTACCAAATATAGCCTAAATATAATCTCTAGCATTATTGATAGCTCAATTACTTTAGTACATAGAGATTTCATGGTTACAGATAAGATTAGGTAACTAAACAGTACCACAGAAAAGACGAAGCCACAATTCACACGGTGCATGCCCATACGCCCGTCACCTAACATGTGCGTCACCTCATCACCAGTCATATAGTACGTAATTCAGGGTTTCATAACTTGAGCACCAAGTTTAGAAGTGTTACTTACCTCGAACAAGCCAATTCCAATACCGAGAAAGCCAAGCTATGCTCCAACAATGCCATCTCGCATGTACTAACCTCTGAACGGCTAAAACCTAGACAAAAGCAACTCAAATACATCAAATAATGCCAAAGGAAACAAACCCATCGATAAATGTTGGATCTTTAATCAAAAGCCCAAAATCATACGAAATGTCTAACCTGGGCCTGCATTTTGGAACCTAACAAAACTTAGAAAATACAACATCCCATTTAATTACGAGTCCAACCATAATAGTTTTGCTCAAATCTGACTCCAAATCGATGTTCAAAACTCAAAAAATTACATTATGAAACTTTAGGCTAAAACCTCCAATTTCTCTTTAAACTTCATCAACCAATTGCCAAAAATGAAGATAGATTTATGAAATAAGATCAAAACCAAGTGTATAATACGTACTCTAATCCTTGTGATGAAAACTGCTCCAAAAATTGCTCCATTCTGAAGTCCATAGCTCAATGTGGTATAAAATGACCAACCCTCGAATTTATAACATTCTACCTAGCAATTTTCGCTTTTGCAGTTACAAGAGACGCTTCTACGGCGTCTCTTCTATGATAGGAACTCTACTTCTGCGATCTATTGCGCTTATGCGACCATCTGTCTGCATCTGCGGACACGCTAGTGCAAAAAACACCTCGTACCTGCGAGCTCTACCAGCTCCCTTCTTGACCTCTTCTACTGTCCAATTCTCGCTTCTGCGAGCTTACATCTAAGGTGCCCAATCCGCAGGTGCAATTCCACCAGCAATTGCAAATCTTCAACAACTCTATAACTTCAACCCTTATTCTGAAAAATCATCTGAAATCAATGAGGCCCCTTGAAACTCAACTAAACATACCAACAAGTCTTAAAACATCATACGAACTTAGTCAAGCCCTCAAATCACCTCAACCAACATCAAACCACAAATCACACACAATTCAAGCCTAATGAATTTGAAAATTTCAAATTCCATAACCGATGCCGAAACCTATTAAATAACGTCCGATTGACCCCAAATTTTCTACACAAGTTCCAAATGACATAAAGAAGCTATTCCAATTCCTAAAACCAAAATCCGAACCTGATATAAAAAATTCCACTCCCAGTCAAACTTTTCAAAAATCCAACTTTTACTATTTCAAGACAAATACGACTACGGACCTCCAAATCATAATCTTGACATGCTCCTAAGTTCAAAATCACCCAACGGAGCTAAGAAAATCTTCAAAACTCCAATCTGAGATCAAATACTAAAAAGTTAAACTTGGTCAACTCTTCCAATTTAAAGCTTCCAAGTTAAGAATCACTCTTCCAAGTAAATTTCGAATAACCTATTAACCTAAACCGATGATTCATATAAATCATAATACATTATACAGATCTACTCGTGCCCATAGACTACCGAGCGAAGTACAATTGAACAAAATGACCGGTCAGATTGTTACAATGAGTGTACAATCTCTATGAATTCTCTGATTCTTCTTTCCAATTGTAAATAAATTCAAGGGTCCTTAAGCTTCATCTTGAATATGTAGTTGTTGCCATGAACGATAATCTTGAATTCAACAAGCACGAACTTTGATTTGATCTAGTATTTCTTGAACCTTGATTTGTTCTTTGTTCTTGTGCTTGAACTTGATTTATTCTTCATTCTTGAGCTTGAACTTGATTTGCTTGAACTTGAACTTGAAACTTGTGGAGGAATTTGCAGTGTTTGATCCATGAGCTCTTTCTTTCTTCTTGTTATAACTTTTAGTGTCTTTTCTGAGTTATGAAGACCCCTATTTATAGTTATGGGAGGGAAGATTTATGATAAGAACAAACTCTTTCCGATCAATCAAATTGAAGTGTGTAAGGCCTCATTTGATTGCTAGAACATGTCACTTGCACATGTGGCGTAGTTTCATTGGCCTTTTAATATGACTTGGCATGTGTTGTCATTTGACACATGGCACAATCCTATTGGCTCTTCCACTTGACTTAGAGTGCCACATCATTTGACACGTGGCACCAATCTAGGCCTCCAGGAAGATGACATCTTGGACTTAATGAAGTGGTTTCATCACTTTAGCCCAATTAAATGGTCTAGCCCAACGGATTAAGACTTATTTATTTAATCCATATATGTTGGACTTATATAATTAATTCTATTATATTAGCCCATAGTATTTATCTGGACCAATATATCTTGAAATTAAAATATAATTCAAATTATTTTATAAATTTAATTTTAATAAAATTTATATGCCTATAATTACCCCTACTTTAAGACTAGTCGGAGTGTAGATTTGTTGCACTTTCAAGACAAGGCTTGAAGTATAACATCTTTCTTTCCAAGAACCCTTTTTGTTGGTCCATGCAGTACTTTAGAGTAATTATTTCCAAGAGTAGTGTGACATAACTTTGTTAAGTAAGCTTGCACGAGTATACTTACTTATTCATGTGGATATACTGCGAAAAGAACCGTTTAAGAGTTTCTTGGACCTCCTTAGATATATTTTTAACCAAGTAGAGATCTTCTTTCTCAAACGTCTAACATTTTTCATTAAAAAATATGACATAATATTCAGTATTCCATTCGTGTGAATACCGTGAGGTATTTAATCATGGAGTGATTTTTTATATGGAAAATTTAATGGCCACAAACAAAGTGGAGTACTACTTTTCTGTGTAGTCACATGGGCCGCCACAAATTCTTTGACCATTTTAACTAAAATAAGGACTTGTGACACCTCTTCATCCTTTCAGTTGAACTAGGATACCTAATCCTTCTTCGACTCCTATAACTGCCATAGTTTGTATCACATTATGACTTAAAGTACCTCCACTATTTATTGAATCTGCCTTTGGTGCTTGGAAGAGTTGGTAATTTCTTCTTTTTTCTTTTCAATTTTTGTCAGCCTTTTACATCCAGTACATCTTGTAATATAAAATTGATATCTTGTTGAAGAGAAGTCCAAATCGTGGTCTGTATAATTCTGTATAACCTAGACTTTTAGTTATAGAAAAAATTTGAAATTAGAATTAGAATCTTCGCAAATCACCCTAGGTGATTTTTTGAAGTTATCCTTAGTCATGCTTATGTTTTCAGATTTGTTCGACTTCACCAAAAGTTTTATATCTTAATGTAGGAACCTCAGAATCATAAACCATTTGATTTATTAGAGACTAGAGTTCAAGATATACAACATATCCAAAATTAAGAATTAAACACTTTCTGGATCATTCTAGATAATTTTTTTGAAGTCGGCTCTGCATTCTAACGCGCCAACAATTTCAGATTACCGCGGCTTCACCAAATTTTTTATATCTTGCTGTAGGGACCTCGGATTTACAAACCATTCAATTTATCAGAAACTAGAGTTTAAGATCTAACACATATCCGAATTCTAGATTAAAAACTTTTAGAATCATTCAAAATGATTTTTTTAAAGTCGGTTCTATATTCTAACGCGCCAACAATTTCAAATTATTACAGTTTCACCAAAACTTTTGTATCTAGATATTGGAATGTAAAAATTAAAAACCAGTTTTAATTTCTATAAACCAGACTCAGAGAGCTTTGTTCTCACTAAAAATACTGGCCCGAATCATGCCAGATTATTCCAGACAATACTTTGAACTCAATTTTTGACTCTGACATACCTTGACAGGTAACTATCTTTCTTGTAATTGTTATTTTTTTTGCTGCCTTCTTTTTTGTTGTTGTAGAAAATGGAGATATCTTCGTCAACAAGGTTACATGCTGTAAAGATTCGACCAATCTTTTTGAGCATTTGCACTTTGCTTGATTGTTTAAGGGCACGGGTAGTTCCGTATGATGTATTATGACTTATATCGATTGTCGGTTTTGATTTTCAGGTTAATCAAAATTGATTTGAAAGAATGATTCTCAGCTAGAAGCTTTATATTTGAAAGGATTGACCAAGTTTGAATTTTTAAAATTTGACCTCAGATTGGAATTCTAATGGTTCCATTAGCTCCATTGGGTGATTTTAGACTTAGGAATATGTCCGGATTGTGATTTGGAGGTTCGTAGTAGAATTTAGCTTGAAACGCGAAGGTTTGAATTTTAAAAAGTTTGACCGGGAGTGGACCTTTTGATATCGGGGTCGGATTCCGATTATGGAAATTGGAGTAGGTTCGTAATGTCAAATATGACTTGTGCGCAAAATTTAAGGTTAATCAGACGTGATTTGATAGGTTTCGGCATCGGTTGTGGAGGTTGAAGTTTCAAAGTTCAGTGATTTTGAATTGAGGTGTGATTCATTGTTTCAATGTTTTTATATGTATTTTGAGGCCTCGAGTGGGTCCGTATTATATTATGGGACTTGTTGGTTTATTTGGATAGGGTCTTGAGTGGCTCGGTGAGTTTCAGATCAGGTTCGGATCCTTTTCATTCCATGTTGCATTGCGTAAGATTTTATGGTTCTGGTATGACCGCACCTGTGGAGCGTTGGGCGCAGGTACAGAGTTGCAAAAGTGGCAGTGTCATCACTAAAGCGAGAAAAGGACCTGGGCATGAGGATCGCAGGTGTAGGTGTTGGACGCACCTGCGAAATCGCAAAAGATAAGTAACTCTTCTAAACTTAGTGCAAAGTGTATGAAACCCCAAATTACATTTTATGTAATTGGTATTGAGGTGATGCACATGCTAGGTGAGGGGCGTGTGAGCGTGCACCCTGTGAATTGTGACTGTTGTTTCCATGACACTATTTAGTGGCCCTATTTTTTTTTTGTTGACATATGTGATAAGTAACTGAGTTCTCAATCATGCTAGATATCTTTCTTAGGCTTTATGTTGATATTGTTAGGACCCATAGTGGCCGTTTCTAGCAGTCATCTCATTGAGTTTATTGATATTTCGTACTCAGTCATATTCATGCATTCATATCATATCTCAGTCTCAGTTGTTGTTTATTGATACATCAGACCATTATTGTTGGGCTTGTTTCATGACATTGTGAGTCCGTGAGTGAGACTGGGGAGATGATGACTGAGTGAGGTCGAGGGCCAAATTGTGAGGTTATTGATACTGTAGCACGTGATTTGTCCATACGGATTCTAATATTGTGACTATAGCACATGAGTTGTCCGTATGGATTCTAATATTGATACTATAACACGTGAGTTGTCCGTGCAGATTATAGCGCTTGGGCTGAAGGAGCCCCTTCGAAGTCTAAACACCCCTAGCGAGCACGGTTGACTATATATATATATATATGTGTGTGTGTGTGTGTGTGTGTGGATTGAGTTGCATGCCGCAATGAATACTGTATAGTGCTGAGTGATTGAATGTGTCGAGTATTAAGCACGGTAAGAGATAATGTGAGGCAATGAGGTTGAGTACTCTTAGAGTGTGAGTACATGGGTCCACCACTGAGAGGCATTGCATTTGTCATACGTACTTGACAGACATGCATAGAGATGTGTTTTCCTTTTTGCTGCCCGGTTTTGGTGAAATTCATGGTTTTTACTTGTATCTTGACATGTAGGCATAGAGATGTACTTTTCTCATGCTATCTGAAAATGAAACATTTACTTGATGAAAAGTTTTTGGGAAAAAGTTAAAGTTTTCAAACTTACTCATATTTTTGACGATCTTGGTAAAGGATTTGGGTTTCATTGATATACTTGAAAAGGGGAATTATTTTCGGAAAAATATGAAAAGGCTGAGCATTTTATCTTTGAGCTACTTCTTTATTTACTTGCTTTACACTATTATGAACTGCTATTGGTTATTGGTGTTAGACCTGACCTATGTTCCAGCTCGTCACTACTTTCAACCTAAGGTTAGGTTTGTTACTTATTGAGTACATGGGTTCGGTTGTACTCATACTACACTTCCTGCACATTGCATATAGATTTATGATGCAGATGTTGCTATGTTCGATGAGAGCTAGATTGGAAGATGTACTTGCATCCTTGTTGTAGCTACCTCTTGTTTGTTGTGCCATAGATGTATAAAACTCTTTTTATGTACCTTTGAAATAGAAGATGTATTTACTTCATATTAGCTTTGTAAATTCTATTCTTAGAAGCTTATGATTTGTACTACTAGTCCTTGGAAAATGTATAAGATTGAGTTAACTTCTTTGTTTAATTATCTTATAATATTATTGAACCTGAATAGTTATTAGGTGGCTTACCTAGCGGGATGCACTAGGTCCCATCACGACTAGTGGCTGTTGGGTCGTGATAGATTGGTATTAGAGCTCTAGGTTCATAGGTTCTACAAGTCAAGAGCAAGTTTCTAGTATAGTCTTGTGGATTGGTATGATGACGTCCATACTTATCTTCGAGAGGCTACAGGGTATTTAGGATATACTTCCCATCTTTCTTTCCTTATCGTGCGACATCGATTCAACTTAAAGCGTAACCCTTTGAATTTTCTTCTACGCATTCGTATGCATACTTGAGTGCTCGGTATCAATTGTGCATTAACGGCTTGTGATTCTCTGTATAAGGTGCAAGATATGATTTCTGTGTATCGATAATGGGCTAGTCTTGAGGACTTGAGGACACGTTTTGACTGTAGCTTGAGCACAGAGATGTTGAGTATGTGAGCACATGCTTTTGGATTTATATGTCTGGTAGTGTCCCTATTATTGGAATTTATGGCTGGATGGCTACGTGATGAGTATGGTGTGAATAAGAGATGTGTTCATATGATTTGAATGTGACGAGAAAGGTTTTCTTCAGTTGAGAAAGAACTATTTGGTGCTTGATTTCCATCTTGATTTGACGTGTAGTCTCGAGTTATGGGTGTTTTGAAGGATCCTTGTCATATTGTTTTGTTGAGGAGTGAAATAGATTTTCATGTTGTGATATGAGTCAGGCTCAAGAAGATTAAGTGATTGCGTAATAGTTATGACTGTGTAAGGTTTTATATAAAGAGATGTTAGTTTGAGGAAAAATAGGCATGTTATCTTCGGAGGGGTGTCCTGAGGTTTATGTGATCCCTATGTTGTTTTACAGCGAGTTCTCTTTTACTAGTGAATTATATGTGTTGCAATTTGAGTTTGGATTGTTTATGAGAGTTAGCTTGACTGTTACAAGGGTGAATGCAAGATTTGCAAATGATTTGAGATATTAGATAGTTTATGTTACATAAGCTTATGAAGCATTTAGTTTAATTTTAGTGCGGGATTTTGGGTGGCAATAAAGTATGGTAATATATGTAAGGCCCCGTGAAAACTTTTACTCAAAAATCGAAAGCCCGTAGTTCCATGTTGGGAATACGTGTTAGAAATTTGCAGTCATGGTTCAGACCCTTTGGACTGACCTATGCATTAAAAAGGCAAGGGATAATGTTTTCCAAAAAGTGTGATTATGCGGTCAAGAATGCAGTCGCATAACAGCTATGCAGACTACATAGTCATCGCAGAGTAAAACAGTGTGTTGGTCAAATTTGAGGTCAACTATGTGGTCAATTATGTGATCGCATAATCGATATGCGGGTCACATAGTCGTCGCATAATCCCCTTGGGATTTTGTAAGGGGAAGTTTTGTGGTGCATTATGCGACTGCAGAATGGGTATGCAGACCGCATTTCTGTCGCATAGACAAATAGTGTCTTCAGATTTTGGGGAGCATTTGGCGGTCCATTCTGCGGGCCGTATGTCAGCTTTACGATCGCAAATGTGATCGCAGATTTGAGTCGGACTCCTATTATCTAAATTTTAAAATCCGAACCCATCCCATTAAAAACACCCCATCCGACATTCTCTATGTTATTTTTACTGAAAATAAAGTGAGGAGAGGAGTTCTAGAGAGAGAGGGAGTGACCTTCATCTAATCCCACCCAACTCTTACCTCAAAATCTTGAATATTGTTAGGAGATTTGCTAGGTCTTCACTCTAAAAAGGTAAGAACTTGTTCCATAATCTGTAACTTCGAAATTGCTATTTAAGATAAGTGGTTAACAATTGAGTTCTAGGGTAAAAGGGCTAATAACTTTGCATGCATAAGTGGGGTATTGGGAGGATGAGAGCTAAAGAGAGAACAATTGGGGTATATCATTGAAGAAATTTCTTTCAAAAAGGACCTAAGATCACAATGCACCTTTAATGTTTGATAATATGCTCAAACGAGCTAGAATCTTAATATCGTCTCTAATTCTCGGTTCAAATTTGTAATCCTTATACAATACATCGAAGTGCTAAGAGTTCCAGAATTTTGTAAGGATTAAGGAAAGCTATATTGAGGTATGTAGGGCTAAAACCCCGTCTTTTAGAAGTTGAGCTTCATCGGTGATTGTGTGAAGATGGTAAGATAAAAGTGGAATTGTTTTGTTGCTTGTTATTTTACATGAGTTGGTGTTGTAACCTTATATGTGTGAAAAATGTGTCTCAACATGATCAACGTGCTATCTTGATAACTTGAAAGAGGCAAAGGTATGAATTATGTATTGAAATGCTTAGACCTTAAATCGAGATTGAAACTGCATATATTATGCCATCTATGTGAAGTCTTATCCACACTTACAATTTAAATTGCTCTTGTGTGCACCTACTATCCTAAATGGTAAAGTTAATATTGAAATTGGGAATAATGTAAAATGCAGCCTAGTGCCAAGAATGATTTGATAAGTTGTGGCTCCAAGTGCCTATGAAATGATATATGTAAAACTAAAAGATTAATGAGAAGGGAACAATGCCTTGGCAAGGCGGCCTAGCCGATCGGGCCGAGATCGGACTCTGCCCTAGATAGCGGTGGTATTGTAAATGAATTTTGGAAAAAGGAAAAATGAGATTGTGATTGAAGCGTATGTCTCAAATGAGGCAACCTAGCTGATCGGGTCGAGATCGGATTCCGCTCTAGATAGCAGTGGTATTAGGTAACAAATGATGAATAGTATTAAATGCCCCAAACTAAAAACTATAGAAAAACGATGCGAAAGTTGTACGATTCTTTTGATGGATAATGTGGTGATCGTTTGAAGTTTTGAGTTATAATTGTGAATTCTTATTCTTGTATAGTTCTTTCTAACTAGATGTATAACTAAACACCATCTATACCGAGCAAGCCTCATTGAGACTGGCAAAATGGATGTTAGAAAGTGTCAATGAGGCTTGCTCAGTTGGGTTCACTCGATTGAGAATCGGTTGCGCCTCCCGAGGATGGGCGTGATATTATAAGTTATCAAATGCTTTATTCCTAGGCTTTGAGCCAAGTGGAGGAGTCTGCTATCGACGAGTTGATTGCATGGTTATTTGTTGTATTGGTTTCGATTTGAGGTATACTTGTGAATCAGTTATGACTTTCAGAGGTTGAGATCGAGGATAAATCGAGTGAAAGAAATTTTGGATAAGGGTTTTATTATGCTTTATGTGTATATAAGAAACATTGGATGAATGAGTTGTTATTTGTAAAGGAAGTAGCGTGCAAGGAGTAGGGATTCACTTGGTTGCTTAGAAGAATGGATTACTTCCTTGGGTTTTTTTGTGCTAATGGGGCATAGGCCGTTCGGATTGTTTGATTACTTTAATTGAGATCTGAGTAGAGTGGAAGATTATCAAGAATGGTTCTAATGGATGCAAGATTTAAATGTGGCAATTGAGAATTTTGCAGATTTGTACAAGGCTAGAATCGAAGGATTACATTGGATGGCATCAAGACTCGTAGTATTTTTATATCATGGTGGAATTCTACATTTTAGTATTAGGAAGGTAAAGTGAAAAGTTTTAAATTCACAGAAGGTCTCTTCAAAGCGAGTATCTCGGTGGTGGTACTTATGAGGTGCTTAAGAGAGCATTCGGCCGCTTAAGAGCCTTAGGGCGATATGGTTTTATGCTTGGATCTTGTGTGGTGAGTCTTGATTGAGGATTGTGGTATTACGGCAAGGAGAAGTATCAATTTGAAGGTAATTCAGAAGGAACTCAATGAAATAGGACAGCTTGGTAGTAGGTTGGATCAACATAGTAATGGATATGATTGATTCTTTGGGTGCTTATGTTGTGGTGGGTTTCTACAAGTGTTTTGTGGCAATGCTCTTGGGTTTTTGGTGACCTGCGTAGCTTGGTTGAGTTAGAGGGATTCAGTCCTAATGGTTTGGTTTTGTGAAAATGGGATTTAGAGAGTACTTGTTGGTTTTTATCACGGTTAGAGATGTATACTTCCTACTGGCGTGAGGGGAATGTGATGGATAGTGATTTTCTTTGGACGAAATCAAATGTAAAGTTCGTGGCTAATTAGGTATGCAGTTGTTTGTGACTCGGAGTGGATTACGAAGTTCTCGTATTTTTGGTATGATGGCATGGTATATGCGGTGTGTTGTGTAGGATTGATATTTGCATGTGTAAGGTCACAATTCAGTTTTGATGGGTAGGTCATGAGTCTTGAGGCAGCATGGATAGCTTTTGATGACTAGGTAAATGGCATTACTATTTGGTGGGTCTTGATGAGAGTATACATTTCAGAAGGGGCAAGGTGTTTTAATTTATGGATACTTTATTGGTATTTTGGCACCCTCATAGTTGATCAACCGCTGATATTTAGATCTTGCTATATGGCACAGAAGAATTTTAGGAGTATTCCTCGCGGGTTAATTGTGTATGAGAGATGTGTTAGATAGTTGGGCGGTGGAGTTGGGATCGAATATGGTGATTCATGTGCTCTATGGATTTGGAGACTGGGAGTTCTCATGAGTAGATTATTTCATGGTTATTGACTGTGAAGTGGTGGCCAAAGCTATCCAGACGATAGTATGTGTTATAATTCAGTCATTGTGGACTTTCGGAGAATTTTAGATCTATTAGTGGATGACTTGAGTTGATTTGGGGCTCTATTGGTTGGCCCCATGTACTGTTATTGTCGAGGGATGTTTCATTCGGTTGTTGTTGAAATTATTCGTGTTCTAAAATGATTTGTGAGTTATGTTTCTATGCTACGAGGGGTTGTGATTCGTTGGTTTTATCTATATATGGTGCGGTTCTATATGAGATTTGTATCGATAATTTTAGCAGGATGAGTATTTGGGTATTGCATGATTGATTGCGTGTTGGCTATGTTCTTTCCGGATCGTAGTATTATGTTATTTGCTCTCCGTGGTTATGGTAATGCACTTTGGGAACCTGATATATCAAATTTCGCGTGGTTATTGATTTTGAGCAAGGCGGTTCGAGGTATATAATATGGACCAGTGTTTGGATGGGATCACGCATTGCAGCAAAGTTATGTTAGGATATGATCCTTTGTGTTGGATTCATGTGTTTTGGCTCTACGGTGTGTGACTGGTTCTTAGCATTGCATTATGGCAGTACCTGTTGAGCTTGCGAGACAATTCTCTTGTCTGAGTCATTTTCCATGATTCAGTGCATTTGGAATGTTGCTTATGGGTGCATGGATTGCCCGTGTTGCGACTTAAGATTCTATTGATTTGTCATGTCACTAAGCTGGTCGTGTTTGATAAGATGGGGTCATTGGACCTAGAATGAATATTATCGGAAATTACAGCATGGTTGGGAGAATAATATTGAAAGTCATCTTAGAATTTACTATAGTCCTTGTCAAAGGAGAGGGAGCTCCATGATTGTTGATATAGTGAATGGTTATGAGTTTCTACGTGTTTCGTTCATCATTGGCAATATAGAAAGGTGTTAGAATGAGGCTTTGTTTGATAAGAGTCTTGCTACTGGCATTTGGGGTGCTTTGAGCAGCTACTGTGATTAGAAATTATCGCTGTGAGTGTTTGAGTTATATGGTATATCATGTGATTTCATCTTATGTTATCACTATGGCTTGATACATCTTGTTCAGACTTATTCAGTGTGTAGATGTAAAATTTTGATCTTATGGAAATTTTGGGTGTTGGAAATTGGATTCTAAGGCTTATGGGATAAGGTTGGAGTAATGATTTTAAGTTATGTTGTGTTATCAAACCTATATATGATAGGGTGACGTGAGATCAACCCCAGGTATGTGCATGGTAAGGTTACACGATGATTTGATGGCGTTTGCAACAACTCTGGGCACGTTCGAGGACGAACATTTATTTAAGTGGGGGAGGATTTAACAACCCGACCGATCATTTTGAGAATTCGCACTTCGCTTGGTTGTTTGAGGGCATGAGTAGTTCTGTTTGAAGTATTATGACTTATGTGGATCGTCGGTTTTGATTTTCAGGTTAATCGAAATTGATTTGGAAGAATGATTCTCATCTAGAAGCTTTAAATTTGAAAGGATTTACCAAGTTTGACTTTTTAGAATTTGACCTCGGATTGGAATTCTGATGGCCGTTAGCTCTGCTGGGTGATTTTGTATTTAGGAGTCTCCGGATCGTGATTTGGAGGTCCGTAGTAGAATTTGGCTTGAAATGGCGAAAGTTGGAATTTTGGAAAGTTTGACCAGGAGTGGACCTTTTGATATCAGGGTTGGATTACGATTACAGAAATTGGAGCAGGTCCATAATCTCAAATACGACTTGTATGCAAAATTTGAGGTCAATCGGACGTGATTTGATAGGTTTCGGCATCTGTTGTGGAAGTTTTAAAGTTCAATGATTTCGAATTGAGGTGTGATTCGTCATTTTGATGTTGTTATGTATGTTTTGAGGCCTCGAGCAGGTCCATATTATGTTATGGGGCTTGTTTCTTTATTTGGACAGAGTCCCGAGTGGCTCAGATGAGTTTCAGACGAGGTTCGGATCATTTTCATTCCATATTGCATTGTTGAAGATTTTCTGGTTCTGGTATGACCGCACTTGCGGAGCGTTGGGCGCAAGTGCGAAGCCGCAAAAGCGGCAGTGTCATCGCAGAAGCGAGAAAATGCTTTGGGCATGGGGATCACATGTGCAGGTCTTGGACGCAATTGCGCAACCGCAGAAGCGGTTCGAGTGCGCAGAAGTGCGATCGTAGAAGCGGCTTAAGGAATGCAGGTGTGAGGTTTTGCCGAGTCAGGCTATTTCGTAGAAGCAAAGATTTACCGAAAAACTACAAATGCGGGCATAGTTATAAAAATCAAGGTTTTAGTTCTTTCTCCCTATTTTGATATGCGGGACTCGGATTGAGGCAATTTTTGAATCAAATTTTATCAGAAGTATTGGGGTAAGTGTTATCTACTCAGATTTGATTACATTTCATGAATCTATCTTCATTTTTTGCAATTGGTTGGTGAGTTCTAAAGAGAAATTGGGGGTATTGCCCTAAAGTTTCATCATACGAATTTTTGAGTTTTGGTCACCGATTTGAGTGAAACTAGTATGGTTGGACTTGCAATATAATGAGTTGTCAGATTTTATGAGTTTTTTCGGGTTTCGAGGTGTGGGCTAGGGTGTGATTTTCGGCCAGATTTGGGACTTGATTTAGGATTCGATCTTTATAATTTGTTATTGTTTCCTTAGGCTTTATCTGATGTATTTGAGTTTCTTTTGGCTAGTTGTGAGCCGTTCGTAGGTCGCTACATACGTGATGGCATTTTTGGAGCACCGCTGCTTGCTCGGTGTTGGAATCGGCTTGTTTAAGATAAGTAACTCCTCTAAATATAGTGTTGAGGGTATGAAACCCAAATTACGTGTGTGTGATTGGTTTTGAGGTGACACACATGCTAGGTGACGGGCGTGTGGGCGTGCACTCTGTGAATTGTGACTCTGTTGTTTCCATGGCACTGTTTAGTGGCCCTATTTTGTTGATATCTGTGTTTCCACAATGTGATTAAGTAACTGAGATATCGATCATGCTAGATATCGTGCTTTGGCTTTATGCTGATATTGCTAGGACCCATAGTGGTTGTTTCTTGCTGTCATCTTACTAATTTCATTGATATTTTGTACAGAGTCATATTCATGCATTCATATTATATATCAGTCTCAGTTATTGTTTATTGATACATCATATCATTGTTGTCAGGCTACTTTGATGACATTGTGAGTCCGTGAGTGAGACAGGAGAGATTGATGACTAAATGAGGCCGAGGGCCAAATTATGAGGTTATTGATACTATAGTACATGAGTTGTCTGTGCGGATTCTGATATTGAGACTATATCACGTGAGTTGTCCGTGCGGATTCTGATATTGATACTATATCACATAAGTTGTCTGTGCAGCACGTGAGTTGTCCGTGCAGATATAACAACCCGACCGGTCGTTTTGAGCTTTTGCGCTTTGATCACCAATTATCGGGCATGACTTGCCCCGTGTTATGTATTGTGACTGAAGATAGATCGTTGGTTTTGGTTTTTAGGAAAATTTGGAATGAATTTGGAAGAAACAGTTTCAGTTGAAAGCTTTGAATTTGAAAGGTTTGACCGAGAGTTGACTTATTTGCATATGAGCTTGGATCAGAGTTTTTATGATTCGGTTAGCTTCGGGGGATGATTTGTGACTTAGGAGTGTGATCGGAATTTATTTTGGAGGTCAGGTGTAGAATTAGGCTTGAATTGGCGAAGTTAGTATTTTGGCGAATTCCGGTTAGTAGGTGAGATTTTGATCCAAGGGTTGGAATGGAATTCCGAGAGTTTTTGTAGCTTCTTTAGGTGATTTTAGATGTGTGTGCAAAATTTCAGGTCATTCGAAGGTGTTTTGGTCAGGTTTTTGATCACATGCATAATTCGAAAGTTTTAGAAGAACTTAAGCTTGAATCCGATGTAATTTGATGGATTTGGAGTTGTTTGTGGTGTTTTTATGATTGGAGAAAGTTTGAATGACGTTTTAGGATAGGTTGGCACTTTTGGTTGAGGTCCCAGGGGCCTCGGGGTGATTTCATATGGCCATCGGAATGAGTTTTGGACTTATGAGATTGTTGGTTTTTTGGTACCTAGTATTTCTGCATCTGCAGAAAAAGGACCGCAGATGCGGTTCCGCAGATGCGAGTATTGGGTCGCAGATGCGAGTTCTTTAGGAAATTGCTGTTCCGCAGGTGCGAGCTTGGAGCCATATCTGCGAAGCCACAGATGCGGCGTGTGGATCGCAGAAGCAGATAAAGACCTAAGGGGTTTTTCGCAGAAGCATGAAGGGGTTCGGAGATGCGTCGACCGCAGGAGTGGATTTAGACCGCAAAAGTGGTCATGGGCATGATTTTGAGTTCCGCAGAAGTGGAGTAGATACCGCAGAAGCGGTGATCGCATATGCGGTAAGGCAACCGTAGATGCGAAAATGACTATGCAGAGAAGGGTTTTAAAAGCTTATTTTGTTCCGCGAGCTAAGGTCTATTTCCACCATTATTGATCAACCTTGAGAGATTTTGGGCGGAAATTTAAGGGGGATTTCGACTAGGTGTGGTTGGAGGTGAGTTCTTTGACCTAAATACATAATTTAATGGTAGAATTAACATAGAAATTTGTGGAAATTCATCAAAAGAGGGTAAAGCTAGGGCTTGGAAATTTGGTATTTCAAAGTGGGATTTGATGGGTCATTTGGGCTCGGATTTGGGAGTTTTTGGTATGTATAGACTCGTGGCGAGATAAGGAATCCGATGATGTTAATTTTTTGATTTTTCAAGAAGTGGACCCGGGGCTCGGGTTTTGCTAATTTTGAGATTTTTAATATTTTTTGATTGTTTTCGATTGGGTATTGTTCCCTTGGAATATTGTGATGCCGTCGTTGTGGTTTTGATTAGATTCGACGCGCGTGGAGGCCGATTTGAGGGGCAAAGGCGTCGCGAGCTAGGGATTTCATTGGTTCGAGGTGAGTAGTGATTGTAAATGATATCCTAAGGGTTTGAAACCCGGGACTGCACATCGTAGTGCTATATTGAGGTGACTTGCATGCCGGATAGCGAGCGTGAGGTAGAGCACCGTTGGGGATTGTGACTTGGTTCGTCCCGATTGATGGTTTTACCACGTATTTGACTGGAACTTATTTGTTATTATCATTATTTGGGATGATTGCCATATTTTGGGCCTAATGCCGACTACTTGAGTCCTTTGTGGATTTTTATCACTCTTTCCTTACTATTTGATATACTACTTGAACTCACTCCTGTTGATTATACTGTTTTACAATTCAACCACTTTAATTGAATTTTTGAGACTTAACTGATATTCCCCTGTTGTTTGGGCTGAGAACTACTATTTTATTGATGCCCGATGGGCTTATAGTGTTTTTTCTGGACTGAATGAGGCTTTCAGGCCTTGTGAGTGATGTGAGGAGGCTTTCATGCCTTGTGAGTGATGTGAGGAGGCTTTCAGGCCTCGAGTGTGATGTGAGGAGGCTTTCAGGCCTCGAGTGTGATGTGAGGAGGCTTTCTGGCCTCGAGTGTGATATGAGAAGGCTTTTAGGACTTATGTTGATATAGCGCTTGGGCCGTAAGGGGCCCCTCCGGACACCCATAGTGAGTGCGGGTACCCATGTGATATGAGAGTGAGCTCGAGGGGCTGATATTATGCCGAGTGACCGATACTGAGCCCGAGGGGCTGATACTGTTCTGAGCGATTGATATTGAGCCCTAGGGTCTGGTACTATTTTGAGATATTGCCCGAGAGGCGAACTTCTATGTGCTCATCTTGCATATTTACTTACCTTTTTACCTGTTATACTGTGGTATTTGTGCCTGAGGGGCAAATTTTCTATGCTTATCGGCACTAACTGACTTGAAATTATTTTGTAACTATTGAAAAGATTATTTTGAAAAGAGATTTAAACTGAGCCAAGGTATTTCTAAAGATTTCACAGCTTCACTATTTTCTCAAAGGATTGTACCCTGCTTCTATACATCATGATGGTTTTTTTACGTGATTTCTTACTGCTCAGTTGTTATTTAACTTTATTACTCACTGAGTTGGAGTATTCACTTTACTCCATGTACCTCGTGTGCAGTTGCAGGTATTTATTCACCCAGTAGCAGGTATTGGCGGTTTGGAGGCAGAGCTGTAGTAGTTTAGCGAGGTGAATGCCAACGCTCGCAGCCCCGTATCTTTCTATGTTATTCTTTGGTCCTGTTCAGTGTATTTCTAGACTTGTAAACGTAATTACATTCTTATAGATGCTCGTGACTTGTGACACCCCAATTTTGGGGCTGTGTTGGGTTGTATTTCCGTTAATTAATATTATTAAGTCATATTTAAGCTGTTTATTCATGTTTAACTATTATGAAAGGACGAGTTGGGTTAGTTGGCTGGCCTCGTCTTCACGAGAGGCACCATCACGATCGGGTCCGGGTTTGGGTCGTGACAACAGATTATAGCGCTTGGGCTGAAGAAGTCCCTCAGGAGTCTGCAAACCTATATATATATATATATATATATATATATATATATATATATATATATATATATATATATATAT